>ML208506.1:0-25541 GCA_004369065.1 Pluteus cervinus
AGCAGATCTTGTTGACTATCCATATGGAACCCCCACGAACCATTCATGCCGGTATCAACCTTCCATTTCTTCGACGGTATCCCTCGCATAGGTCCAGGCAGTCGCACGAAATGAAGCACCGAGTTCCGTCGCAGGTAAACCATTCCAGGTGTCTCATGCCACAAGCAATCTCGCCACTGCTCATGAACTTGAAAAGCTTCTTCAGCAAGGTTTCGAATCTCGATATTATTCGCTGAGTTGCCTTGAATCCCGAAAATAGGGACGTTATGGATGTCGACAACGCCGCGGCCATTCGGTTTCGGGATATAAGTGTATTTAAACGATTTGAGAGCTTCGAGTCGTGCAAAGGTGGTCATTCCACCTGCGCTGAGAGGTCCACAATCCACCATGTTCTGAGCCAAAAGTTCCAGGCGATATTGGATACCGATGTCATTCGAGAGTATGTCCCGCAGCCTAGAACAGATCTATATGAAGGTCTTCTCAGTGAGATCGGTTTACAAGAAAGATCGAAAGACTGACCTCGCGACACCGAACCACAGTTGCTTCATCCACATACTCAAGGATCGCCAAGATCAACTCTGGAGAAAGGGAGAGTAACATTCTAGGCGTAGAAAGCGGACGATAGCCCTTCCAGCACTTGAGAGGGCATCCGCACACTGGACGTTACAATTGAGCGCTTAGGCGGTGATGTCACAGACCGTGCGTCCAAAGAAGATTGCGATTGTTTTGCAATAAATTACGGAGAACTCTAATTTTACTTTGATAACCATAATCATAATGGTCTTCCCCCGCGTCACATATCGACCAAACACGAAGGGCATAGCTACGCTACGAGCTTTCGTGTACTTTGGTAGGAGCGTGGCACCGCGAAGTCACGCTCAAGTCGGACACTTCACAATCTCGGGAGAGGTTCGTTCAGAATTTCCGCAATTCAAGAAACAACGTTGGTCCCTTCTCTCTCTGCATTGACGCCAACTTCCCCAGACCTACGAAAACAGATTATCCCTGTTGTTCATCTATACTATGCGACAGTTGGATGAGATCTGAAGCTTTGAACCTCACAATTCAGTTGGAATACAGGGGAATAGCAGGAGAGTACACACCGTCAAGGCAACAGCTTTCCGGACATTAAGCAGGCAACGGCGAACGAGAAAATTCGTACAGAAAGTACGAGACCTCAAACGAGAGCACGTCTTTCGGTCCATCCCATTGAAGTCCCTTTAACGCACTTTGCTTGATGTGTTTAAAAAAAGCCAAGTGGTCCGCCCTCAATTTGTCTGGCTTGTACTCTACGAACCACATCCGTAAGGATATGTCGTTAACAGGGCCTTGGATGGACATCCGTGACAAGATGCGGGAAACGGGGGTGAAATGAGTTTCCCACATCTCATCTTTGTATTGTGCCAAAGAAGTTTCAAGGCCGATAGTGATTGAATGGAGTGCAGGGGGAGGTGAGGGGAAGAGGGATGATAGAGTACCTTCCACCCAGCGAAGGCTTGTCGATACTCCGAGATAGCGGTCATTTAAAGCTATCGTAAGCTTGGAGAGACGCCGGAGTGCGCTCAGGTTCAGCGGAGTTAGTACTTCATTTCGGGCTATGCAACAAATCATCGCAAGGTCAGCCTCATTTTATCTAGGAATACGACTTCTAGGGACGATAAAACTTACATTGGTAAACGTTGGGCGCGAATCCAACGTATAGCGCCGTTAAGGAATGTAGCTCGAGAAGGTGGGGTAATCCATGGAGGAATATGTAGTCCACTAAGACAAGAGACCTCAGATGGGTGAGATCGAGACCCATCTGAGGGCTAATATGTTCGAGAGAACCCCCAAAGTTCTGTAATCCTAATGACAGAAGTCGATGCTGCTTGTTAGGAATCCTTTTTTGGGGAAGACTGTCGAAGGTGGGGTATCTAAGTTCCAATATGGTTAAACGAGCAATGTTGTCGAAGAAGTTGGATGGGATCGATATGTGATCAAGACTAAGGTGTTGGAAATTTGGAGCTTTGCAGATGGCGATTATTGCGTCCCGAAGTTGTTTGTCCAAATTACTCCACATCGTTGCGTGTCCTTGGTCGAGGTGCAGGGTGTGGATGGCAGAGCATTCAAGTGACCCCAGGTAACTTAGGACCTGAGCGAGGACACGAATATTGAGAGGGTTGAGAGCCATGCGCACCCTCAATATCCGGACATAACCACGAATAGCTGGATTTTTCTGTAAAATGGAATGGAGTCGCGAGAGGTCATAAGGTGTTGTATTGTAGATCTCCATGATCTCAAAAAAGCGGCTCTGGACGATGATGCGGCAGATTCGGGATATCCTGGAGATCGAATCCAGAGACTTTCTGTCGCCTTTAGTGTCGAGGTAGCTGAGTATGTACTCGACGATCTCGAAAGAGAGGTCGTTCATCTTCCTGGGCTGTACGTGGAGATGATTCAAACTGCGGTTCGCCCAGGTCGAAGCAGCTTCCTATTGGAAGAACCAAGGTTTTCACACGATCCGATTGGGCAGTGTGGTTCGGCGAGAGGCGTCATTCGTCGAAATAGTTCCTAGTAGACAGCCATTTACAAAGATGAAGTAGGGGGACTGGCTTTGGTGTCCGACGAATATTGATCCACCTTTGAACTTGTGCAGATGGTCTGATTCAGAGGCAACTCTGTAGTTCAATTCAATTTGATGACACAAGCCCCGGAAGGCCAGATCTTCATCCAAACTAGCTGCAGGTTTTGAAAAATTCTGAGAGGATATTCTTCCACCAGTGCAGTACTTTGAGATTCGAGGGCGTACTGGTCAGGTTGAGGCTACGGCCACGCGAGTCGTCGAAGCGCCGAAAGCCTCACAGGGGCGACAACAGTGAACGCCGAGGGGATTTCCCACGCTCCTCCTGCCCAATTCCCATCACCGCCCAAGTCACCGCCTCGGGTGAAGGCCACCTCGCACTCCCTCTTTACGACGCTTTCGAAATACTATAATGGTCGCCAACGTGGCAAGCGCTGTCACTGCTAATGGAACTACCGCGTCTATCCAGAACAAAGAAAAAATCAAATCCAAAAACCAACTACGTCGGTTGAAAGCGAAACAAAAGAAGGCTTCGTCGACTGTACGTCCCCTCCGAATTGATGCTATCCATGTCGGCTTCACTGGGCACTTTACTTAGGAGGACTCCAAGAAAGAGACGAACGGAGCTAGGAAGAAGGAGGAATCTCCTGACGAGAATGAACCAATAAATGTAGAGTACGTGTCTGAGCAGTTGGATGTGTCCAGCGATGTCCTCGATGCATTCTCCGACGTTTTTGCTCGCTTTCAGAGACCACCCGAAGCTCTCTCAGTGCGTACACGTTACTCCTTTATTGGCCTTGTGTCTGATGACGAATTTGGTATTCTTAGGTTAAGGATGTAGAACCATCAAAGGGAGAGGTTATCTACTCCGACGACGAGATGGAATCTGCTGATGACTCAGACACGGAAAAAAAGCCACTTTCCAAGAAGAAACAGCGCAAGCTAAATCGTCTTACAGTTGCAGAACTCAAACAGCTCGTACCAAAACCTGAAGTGGTTGAATGGACGGATGTTACAGCAGCCGACCCACGCTTATTGCTGCACCTCAAAAGTTATCGCAATACCGTCCCAATTCCGATACATTGGAGTGCAAAACGGGATTATTTGCAAGGCAAACGTGGAATTGAAAAGCCTCCTTTCCAATTACCATCGTATATAGCCGATACGGGTATCGCAACGATGCGTGACGCTGCTAAGGAAAAGGAGGCTAACATGTCTTTGAAGGCAAAGACAAGAGAACGTGTCCAACCGAAGATGGGCAAGATCGATATCGATTACCAGAAACTCCATGACGCTTTCTTCAAGTTTTCAACAAAACCAGTGGTGACAGGTTTTGGTGAGATGTGAGTTGTATCACTTCTTTGCGGGTTATATGCGCTGATAATTCTGCCTAGGTATTACGAAGGGAAGGAATTTGAGACGTCACTGAGAGAAAAGCGGCCTGGAGACCTTTCGCCTGAGTTGGTGGAGGCTTTGTCAATTCCACCACTTGCTCCTCCTCCTTGGTTGATTAGTATGCAACGGTTCGGTCCTCCGCCGAGCTATCCTACTTTGCGAATACCCGGTCTGAATGCACCAATACCTGAGGGGTACGCATATTGGTTTTTAGCGTGCATGTATGCTAATCAACGTCCCGACCAGAGCTCAATGGGGTTTCCACCCTGGAGGTTGGGGTAAACCACCGCTTGACGAATATAACCGACCTTTGTATGGAGACGTCTTCGGCGTGCTTCCCAAAGTGACCGATGCGGGGGTAGGTGGCCGTTTCGTCAAACGAGTTATGTTATTGACTGTCTTTATTCAGATGGGCGAACCCGTTGACAAGGCACCCTGGGGAGAGCTTGAGCCGGAAGAAGGTAGGATTTTGTGGTGACCCTTCGATATCTAAGTTTTGCTCACTTTTGTTGCAGAAGAAGAGGAGGAAAGCGAAGAGGAGGAGGAAGAGGAGGAGGAGGAAGCGGAACCCATGGCTACCGACGGTACTCAAACACCGTCTGGTTTGGAGACACCTTCAGGAATGGCCAGCGTTGTTTCAACAGTCGCAGGAGGGTTGGAAACTCCCGACTTTTTGGAGCTTCGCAAGGGTCGTACTGTATCAGATGCGATGGAGTCTGGTCCTCGGTCGCTATATCAAGTCGTCCCCGAGAAGCAAACTAACATTCGTGGGCTTATGGGTAGCGAAAGAGGATATGATGTCAGTGCTGTCACAAACGCAGGCGGGTCCATTCCGGTTCTCGGTGATGAACGAGGCACCAAGGTACGATACATTTGATCCGTTTTTTGTTCTCTGGCTCTAACTTTTCCCACCAGCGAAAGGCCAATGGGGTCGATATTTCCCTGGATGCCAGCGAATTGGAGGGCTTGTCTGAAGAAGAGTTGCGTCGCAGATTTGACGCACACTCACGCGGGTCCGCAGGTGTTCCTGGTGGGCACAATGAAGACTTTTCTGATCTGGTGGCTAAGGAGATGGCGAAGAAGAAGCAGAAGATGGACCGAGAGAAAGACCAAAAGAAGTCAGGCAAAGATTTCAAATTTTAGCTTTGCTCCTTGTACAGTCCACCGTTGTTACTAAACCTTACCTCCCGTATATTCTACACCTATGTTTCCTGGTAATATCATGATGGCCACTGTAACGGCTCTGAGGCTATGTTGCATAGCGCCGCCATGTGGACGTGGACATAGCCATCAGACATTGACTCCCAACGTGATGGTCAGGGAAGGCGTTGCGGCAAGTCACGCTGCTGTCGCCTTTCCCCAAACGTTCTCCTGATCGCTCGTTGCTTTTCCTCGTCTTCCTCGTTCTCCTCCCTTTGGGGCCGCAATGTCCCAGATAAAACTGTGAGCGCCCATTACTCCTCACCCCGAAAGGCCATGTGTTGACCATCTCCTTTTGTTACACAGAGTACTACAACCACCGCCCAACGTCGATTTTGTGCATGGTGGGTGGGAAACATACGTTTTCTTGAAATCTGTCTTAATTTTCGATGTTCAAACGTCGAATTTGGTCTTGAACTTTTACTGAATGGTGTTTTATCTATAGGGTATCCTGGAGTACCGCCGGCGGGGGCTGATAGACAACAAGCAGCGGTGAAGGGGGTAAGTTAAATTTGTTGCTTCTGTTCGGAGTTGTAGGCTTATCGTTGTCTCGGGTGATAGGCTGTCGAAGTGAGGGTCGGACAACAACCAGTCAAGGCGGAATGGGTACGGATTGAGTTAATGAAGGTGGAGACGTTGCCGGGCGGTGGGCTGGGGAATACGTTCTACGACTTCGTTGGACCAAGTCCAGTCAACTTGTGGACCGCAACCGAAGATTCGACTCTAGTACGGAATGTAAGTTTTGGGTTCACTTCTTGCTGTGTAGTGCCTAACAGTCGCTTCTTGGCCTTCCAGCAAGATTTTGAGTTCAATATTCGAATTCCGGAATCCATACCACCAACCATTAATCTCGAGGGACGAGGTGGGTTCAAATGAAGTTACTTTACATGCTCAGGATTGATTCTCAATTTAACAGCTGGTATAAAATATGAGCTGATCGCGAGTGTCTGCACAAAGGGGAAAAAGTGCGTTGAAACTGTTGCTGTGAAAGTAAAATTGAACTGATCAACTACCAGAGGTTTCTTCCGGAAACGAAAACCAGTCGTAATATCCACTCGTGCTCCTATCATCATCGACAAGCACGACCTCCACTCAGCATGGCCCGTCTACTGCCAACCTGAAACTCGTACCATTTCGCAAGACGGAGTCAATCTGACCGTCGACCGCAACCAAACTTGTTACGGACCTGGTGACCGCATATCCGTCATTGCCACGCTCAAGTCGGATAGTTTGCACACCGTCCTATTGCGTGGCTTTGAGTTGACGCTGAAGGAGGTGACCATCTTTCGGGCTGGTGCCTTTGGTGCGGGGAAGAAGCAGGCACCTCAGACCAACAACAAGATCGTCAGCGAGAGCAAAGTGGCGGTTAATGCTACCATTTATGGAGGTACCAACCATCGAGCGGAACTGGTCTGTGCGCTTATGCCAACACACACAACTACGACCTTGAACGCAGCAAGACATATCGACGTCACTTATACCATCAGTGTGAAAGCACTCATGGGCACGGGGGCTCATATCATCATGGACTTACCAGTAATTATCTCGAATTGGCCACGGTGAGTGCGATTCCCGCTCGATGATAACAACAATACTTACTATTCTCCCCCAGGGCTGTCTCCGTGGAAGCTATCAGGTATGTTTCGGTCGAACCATGCGCCGCGTTATCCTCACTCGTTCTTTTAGGCGGATTGGTCCCGCGCCTGGCCTGTCGTTGCTCGCACCAAACACAATCTCTTCAGCACAAGTCCAACAACCAATACAACCAGCGCAACCCATACAGCCTACACTACAAAATAGGCCTTCCGTCTCCACACTCCCCACGAGTCGACCCGATCTCGCTTATAACCAACCGAATGTCAATCAATATAATACCCTTCCCGCGAACGGAGGGGGCCTGGGATACACGGTTGGGACGAAGCCAACTGAATTTGGTTATGGCACGGGTTATAATGGGAAACCGGGTACTGCAGGAAGTATCACATCGGCTAATGGTTATTTCGTGAACGACCCTAATCGAGCACCAACGGTCGCAACTAGTCCTGGAAGGCGACCTCCCTCTGGGCAAGGAAACCCTAATCGGTTGACGGTTACAAATGCTCACCCTTCGGAGCTCTCTTCCGACGAGGAAAACTCAAGGCAACCCAATGGTGCGCCGCGGACATGGCTAAGTGCAACGGAAGAGAAGATGAGATTCGAAGAGGCGAGGAGAAAGGTCGAGCAGGTACAAGGTCCTATTGCCGGGGCTATCATATCGGTGTGTTCCGTTTTTGCTATTCTATGGTTAGTATGCTAAAACATTTTGTCAGCCGTCATCACCTCAACCCGGGGACCAGGCATGGCCCTCTGCAGCGGAAGAGAAATTGAGGTTCAATCAAGCTCAGGCTGCAGTACAACGCACTCAAGGAAGCAACAGCTTTGTTCCACCAACCACTTATGCGCCACCTCGTAGCAACTCCCTGACCGGGTCAATGGCTGGAGGAAGCAGTAGCAAGCCTGCATCTAACGCAGCAGCGATCTATCAACAGGCAGTCTCTGCGATGACCAATTCGCCTCGTGGAAATGGGGTTCCAAATTATCCGACTGCAGAGCAAGAAAAGGTGGCTTTGCGAAGATATGAAGAGGCCAAACAGGCAGTGGATCGAACTCAAGGTTATTCGTATACGAGTCCCCCACCTGCTTCATCCTCCGCACCTGTTGTAGCTTCGACTGCTCCGTCCGCTGCTTATCAACCGCAAGCTGCACCTTCCTCATCGAGTTCGTCTACTCCACCACCCGCAAATGTTCTTCCACCATCATTCGAGGGGATATCTTCCGTTATCTCAGAGAAGGAGCGATTGCGTAGAGCTTATGAAGCTCAAGACGCGGCCGCCCTTGCTACTCAACGTCAACAGCAACAACCACAATTCCAACCACCAGTTCAATCGCGAACTCCACCTCCCCCTGCGGCTCCACCAATTCCTTACTCGTCTTCGCCTCCCCCATTCGGCGGTGGAAGCGGTGGAAGTCCATCGAGTAGTTCTACGCCTCTATCTGCGCAAGCAGAGAAGGAGATGTTACGAAGAAAGTTCGAAGCACAAGACACCCCTGCAAGTCCTCCTATGAATCCCATCGCGATGATGGGTACACCAGGCCGAACGTCGCCACCACAACCACCTCCTCGTGGGTCTAGGAATACGAGACCTGTTCCACCATCGCCTGCAGGCCCCAGTGTTGGAAGTGGCAGTAGCGGTGGCGGGAGTCGTATTTTGACTGCAGCAGAGGAAAAGGCGCAGTTGAGGGCGAGATATGAGGCTGAGGAAAGCGGGCCCTCTGGATCGTCTTCGCCGCAATACTCGGCAACAAATGGAATCCCGCAATATTCCGCGACGAACGGAAGCCCACAATATTCAACGACGAACGGTAGCCCACAGTATTCAACAACGAACGGAAGCCCGCAATACTCGATGGCGAATGGTAGCCCACAATACTCGACGGCAAACGGAAGCCCACAATATTCGACAACGAATGGAACGTCGTCGATATTGGGTGGTGGAAGTGGGTTTTCTGGGTCTTACGCCAGTCCCGGGAATGGTTATGCTGGATCTTCGTCTGGTTCGGGAGGATGGAGTTCACCGCCTGCACCACCACCGTTGATGCCTAGACCACCTGTTGAATATATCCAGGAGACGCAGGAAGAGGACGAAAGGGTGTCCAAGTATGCTTTGCATGGGGCGTTACCTGATGTAGATGGTTTGCCAGGAATGAGTAGTAAGATGAGTCCTGCATCACCTGGTGTGGATCTTCGTCCGTTTACACCGTTCTCGACTGGGTTCGATTCGCTGAAGACGCCTGGTCCTCCTCCACCTTTACCACCAAAACCTGCAGAGTAGTTGTGGAACTCCTGGTGCCAGATTTGTACGACTGATCTGGGCTCATTTTTCGTTCGTGTTAATGGGGGTTCGTTGATTTTCTTGGATATTATGGTTCCTTCCCTCCTTTGCGTTTGATTTGTCTTTCCTTTGGTTTCGATTTTTTTTGCGCATATTTTTGTCATTCGTTTTTATATATTTCAACATCTTTTCTTTGCCTTCATGCTCCACCCTAACCTCCTCTTATCCTATTCGAATTCGATCTCGTTTTTGAATGCCTCACCTCTCGTGTCATTCCTTCCACTTTCCATTTTACCCTGTCGCAATTTTCTCGGTTTCGTCCAAACCCTTGGATTCTCTGATACTAATAGCTATAGCTCAAGAATTTATGACTTACCACTTCATTCCCTCCCGAACACACATTTACCTATTATATTAGTCTTTCCTACGCCGTATCAATACTAGTCACGGGCAGTGTTTGCAATATCACAGTATCTCCCTTTTCTCTCTGACCGGTAAGAAGGGTGTTGCGCTGTTGTGGTTTCTCGAGTGCCTAGAAGCGGTCAGTTCCCTCTTTTCCTCCTGTTGGAAGCGAAGTGCTGAGCAGTAATTTTGCAGGTTTCCGATAGTCCCTACCTTTCTCGCAGAACAGTGATCATGAAACTTCAATCAAAGTGACATCCAGGTCGAAAGTAGATCCCTATCTGATCTTCTTTCCTCTCCCGCTACGATATCGACCAGAAAATTTCTCGAGCTGATTTTCTTTCCTATTGATACTAAGTCTTAGGACCCAATAGTTTAACAAACGCACATGGAATCTCAGGACAATCATCTTTCATACTAGTAGCCGGGGGTATCGAGCTGGGTATTCGTATACTTTGTGTGTCCCTTTCTTCTCTTGTTCTTCTTTATAGCGTCCACATCGCCTACACCAACACACTTGAAGTTGACTGCTATCTTTCCTGAACAACCAGACGCAACATGTGCATGTGCTTGCTACCCCACAATCTACTTGTAAGTGTCGAGATGCGTATATGACTGTGCTGACACCCCGCTCCTAGGTGACTCATTTGGGCGATCGTAAACGCTTGACAAGACCCTTAAACCTGCCAGGAGATGTGGCTCGGGTTGACAATCTGGAAGCAGGCCAAAGTGCCATTCAGTCTTCAATCGACGTTGACCTTTCCGGCCGACCTTCCCCCGCACACCCTCTGTGTGAGGATCTTGTTGACGTCCAGGCTTCGTCAAACCACTCTATACATGACCCATGGCTCAAGCGACTCCGAGTCTTTGGACTTACACGCGGACTCAAAGGTTGGACCATGGAAGAATTGCTCGCCGGGTGTGTTTCCACCTTCCGTGGCGTTTCTATTCCTCATTTTGATATTCAGCTCCAAGTCCTGTGTGAGATAAGAGGTTGTCAACGGTTCGAGGGATGCTGTATCAACCCCCTGCAACGGCGACCTCGAAGGAAATATACCAGCATGCTTGACGGCTTGTTCAAGCTGGAAGAGCTACCTTCACAGGAACTAAACGCGATGTTGCGGAGGCGTCGTACAAGCCCTCCTGCGCGAAGCCGTCCGAATTCATGGCAACGCTCGTATTTATGGCGCTATGACCTCTCCTAGGTACTACAACGCTAGAATCTCCTCAGCGCTGAACGTCATCACACACGAGAACTTCATGACTTGCCTGCCGCACACCGCACGGGCAGATCTGTGAGCGGTTTTGATCCTGAAGTGCTCACAGCAACTAGCGTTCAAGAAATTGAGCGCCCACACGTTGTCCGGCAATTCAAGTCTGACACTATCTCGAAAGCAGTTTTGAAACAGGATGGGGCCTCTAAAGCAAGCGGACGCTGGGCGCTTTCTTCCCTCTATTTCGGAGGCTTCCAGGGTGTTCCTCGCTAATGGGCTGTATCTACCAGGGAGTCATCCATAGCTATCTGTCCAGACAGGAAGTCGTCCGAAACGCCTTCGTTGGTGCCCTCACTCCAATGTCCCGTTCATACGGTGACGATTCTTCTCTACAAGGCCCAAGATCTTCTACGGTCGCTTTCCCAACTCAAAGTCTACCCATCCGTACAAAGTCTCGGAGTTCACAGATACCGAACCCGTCTTTCCAAAACGTAACCGAAACACAAGGGCCAGCACCCGACCTTGAAGCTTCTTCCCATACTGGATTCATGCAGCCGAAGGAAACGATTTCTGTCAAAAAAAATCCAGTTGATTGCAGCTGTACATGTTGGGGAAGACGATCATGTCGCGTACGTTGGGTCGGAGTCCGTTGAGTTCCAGGTTCGAATGGTCTATCTCTTAATTCATTCATCATTGATTCATCCCTTGTATCACAGAACTGTTCGTATGCGGTATTAATCTTAGGTAGTCGCCGTGTCTGCACTTCCACAGCTAGTACCTGGTTTGCCTTTCGTGATCTGGTTAATTTTTTGCTTGGTTTGGCGTGCCCACGACCTGTCAGTTAACGTTTGCGCTCGTTGCTCTTGCCCTGATGTTGTTTTTTTCATCTGTTAAAATACACCCCCACTAACACTCGTCAACCTTTTCTTCGCTTTCAACCAGGTCCACTATGCTGCTCTATCTCTCTTCAGAGTTGGTCTTGGAAATTTTTGAATATGTGGACGAAACAACTGTGGCTCGGTGTTACAAAGTCAGTGTTTTGATCTTTCTTGCCCGTAACGGGACCTCATTGAGAAAATTTCACGTAGACCTGTTCTCGGTTGCGGGAGATCATTTCTAATGACACCAGTATCCAATACCGTCTCGAACTTTTTGTCCAGAACATGGTTGACTGTGGACCTCGCAGCGCAGGCGGGATGACTACCCCCGCTCGACTGGGAACCCTTGAGCATTTCAAGCGGACTCGTACGCCCAAACCAAACCAGCAAGGCGTCATTGACATCAGACAGTTCCCTATTACCGGGATTCAATTCAATCCTTCAGCGAAGAGCGTCGAGATTCGATATTTCGACGCCCCAGCGAAGGGGCACCTTGCCGAAGTACCATTTTATAAACTTGATGGATCCAGAATTGAGAGGTGGTCTAGATTCCTTGGAGGTCCCTCTCGGATCCAGGATTCGGTGCTTCATTTCGTACAACTTCCTGGGATTGTGCGAGGGATACCATTGAAACAGTGGTCGGTGGACCTCGATATTCGAGGCATACCAGGTCCATGGAGTTCTTACTGCATAGATAGCACACAAGACCTCCTTGTACCCGTACCACTGTGAGTACGCAACTCCCGTCGACTTGACTGAGGCTCATTCCATCTTTCAGCCGGGCCCCGACGGATCGTATCAAATTGCACCTCCGTCGAATGACCGATGGGGCTGAACATCCATTTGCTTCTGTCTCCGAAGTGACGGTCGTGCTCGCCGAACGCTCCCATCCCCATATCGCAATATATGAACAGTATATCGTCGTCGTCCAGCGCCCTTCAGAAATCACGATGTTAAATTGGAAGATGTGCAAAGTGGTCAAGGTGGGTTCAGGTTCTTCACGCTGCACGTCGCAACCGTCTAACTCGGCTGTCTATGATTAGAGATGGATCATACCATCCATTGAATCAATCACCTTTCTCGACCCCCGAACCTTTCTCTGCCTGACCGTGAACCCTCAACTCCAATTCCACATATACGATGTTGCACAGGAAGATGAAGGCGATCATGAGGGACTTTCTCAACCAATTCCGATCCTCATTCTTGACTGCAGCCCACCTCCTGCTTCTCGGGACGCCTCAATTTTCTTTATCGATTTCGCCAATACACCTTCCGCTCCTGTTGTAGGAACCATCCTCCATTCCTCTCAAAGCCAGGTGGATTGATTCACCTAAGCGTCACATGGAACGACGAGGATGAAACTACATTCCTACTCTTCACCAGCACCTCTCACCTACTTGAACTCGTATCAAAGGAGCGCAAGCAGAACTCAAATCTGGGTATCACAGAGACTCAAACTCTCGATTCAAAATCCTGGCCTAACTGCACATCCACTTCCCCAGGCAATTCCATATCGCCAATTAGAGCCCACGGGATGAGAGCTATATTTGCTGATCGCAATGGAAATGTCTGGGATCACTGGATACTAGATTTTAACACCCGTTGTTGGAAAAAGAGCACACGAGCACAGGGCGGGGGAAATGATACATTTCCTCTAAAGGATCTTACTGCTTACAAACTCCAGTTGCTGCTCGGTTCCGGAGTACGGTCCCCTTGAGCCTGTAGAAGATGGCATGGTTGGTTTTAACACTTGCGTAAGTTATTGCGATATTTGATCCGGTTTTAGACGAGCTTATGATCACCGTCATCATTGAGACGGAATTCTACCATTTGGGTTGAATGTATGATCAGAAGAAAGCAAAGTGGACATAATGATACGGTACTGGTTTCGTTCTCCAACGTCGAATAAGTCTCAATGCACATTTCTTGTTCCCCTGCCCACTCTTCAGATTTTTCAGTTCGCGTAAGTGGGCACGACGAGTCGATGGTTCTCTGAAGAAATTGCGGAAGCAGCGCTAGCTATTCCAGTACGAAGCGGAGCGACAGAGGTTGAATTAGGTCCTGGTTTGTCGACCCGTACCGAGCTGGTCAAGGCTGGGCCAATGCAGTGAAATGTCTTTTGTCAAATAATGCAGGTCCTCTTGACCTATCTAAATATATTCGTCTCCTACAGTATTATCCGTACGCAACACCCGTACTATTTACCCGTAGTTCGGCATGCATCTGTCGTACGAGTTCCTTCGTAATGTTGTGCACCACGACCACGTATTTGCAGCCGTCTCGACCTCAACCTGATACAGATTTTGAGAAGTTAGGGGCAAGGAAGAACGGCATATACACGGAGAAAGCCTGCTTACTGGGGTGTCCCATGATGCGGAAGTCTACGACAACGAAATCCTCGAGGCCATGAGATAGTCATTAGCGCCGTGTTGCGAGAAAAAAAAACGACTAATGAATCCATCGGGATGATCACCGCAAACCAGTCTAACCAGTCTAATTCCCTGGAGGGAATGAAGAAATCCGTGTGGCAGATTCTGGGGATGTCACAACGTTTCCGGCCCGCTGGTCGCGATCGAAAGTAGCATCCGTTCGACGAACCACCGGTGGAGTGGCGATGCGAAGAGGTAACCGATTGTATTTCTATGCTCGTCGATGACATCGCTGTGAAGCCATCCAGGGTGTGTGCATTCTTGAAGTTCATGCTTTATATCGTCCGGAACCGTCCTTGTCTGCTAACACGGTTCTCTGGGCGACAAGAGAAAGGGCGCGAATTGTCGTGGGATTCGAGTTGTCGAGATCCCAAGCATCTGGTAGGCCCATTTGGATGCGCCCGCCAGGCTGTAGCACTTTCATAAACATGTCTTAGGGCTTTTCCTGTTGGAACATATCCAGGGAATACAGTCTTCCTCTCGTAGGTTTCATTAGGGTGTATCCCTGGAAACATAAGTAAGCTTATATCTTGAAAAGTGATGTCACTTACATTGCTAGCTTCGATAAATTTAAGAACATCCAAAGATTTTAGTGAGAAGCTTTTCTTCAAAGATATGCCCATCATGCACGTCGTATCTCCTCTTTATCACGTCGCCAAATTCTTCCTTGGTGAGCAAGAGCCCGATAGCTGGGCAGCCATCGTTATGGTCGATTGGGCTTGAAGTAATTCTCCGTTTAACATCAACGTCCATTGGCCTTCCGTTGATCTCAAAGCGTGACAACGGGTTGCCGTAGCTTGCAAAGACGATGGCATAGACATCCTTGGACTGCTGATTGCACAAGTCGTTGAAGAAATCGGGCCAGAGTATGGTATTCCCATAGGCCCTCTGTGCTGAATCAAAAATAAAGATCGTCGGAAATCCACGACGTCGGCGCCGGTTCAAATACGTCCAGGTTTCTTCCCGATCCTTGGGGGTCGCTCGCCGACCAGCCACTGGGATCACTGTTGCTGAAGGTAAAACTTTCCGGGCATGGTGGTGAATCAACTCGGCGAGGATAGACTTCCCACTTCTGTATGGTCCTCGGACCTTAGAGATGTCCTAAGCACGAGCAGAAAAGGAGTAAACAGCGGGACGAACCCAAACAAAGGAGTACTGCATCATTTTCTGCCAGAGTCCAGCGACAGTATTGTCTCTTGGCGAAACTTCGGCTGTATACCGAGTCGAAATGAGAAAGACACTCGCTGAGAGCTTACAAGCCTACCAATAAAATTCATGGGTGGTGGAGTCACTGAAGCCGAAAGTGAGTATATGCCGGATCTGAACAGAACAGGAATCACTCGTCAGATAGCGGGATCACGACCACCAAGTGTATCAAGTCCGCACTCGGCTGCTCATTCCAGATAATAGAAAGTACGTCATATGTGCGAAGAGGCTCGTTGAGACTGGCGGTAGCACGAGTGTGTAGGTCGTCTGCAGGTAATTTTTTCAGATTGTCGGGCTGAGAAGTACAAGTACGGAAGGGCTGTGCACAGAGGGTGGATAACTCACAGCATAAAAAGTTATTTCGTGCCTCAGGATTCCCCACTCGTCCATCATGGACCTCTCAGCGTCATAAAATGCATGCAGCACGTCGTAAACCATTGAATCGGCCTGTAGTTGAAGTTGCAATGTACCGGAGATGCCGCCATCCTCGAGTACGACGAAATAGTGCAGTACTCTGGACATGATGGTGGTTAGAAGAGGAGGAATGGATCATGATTAAGGGGGTAGAGAAACATGAGTTTTGTCAAAAGTTTGGTTATGTACACTTCGAAGTTACACCTCAAGCCGGCCGAAACCCCCAGATCTTTCCCTTTTCGGAATGTCGGCCACCAAAAGCGGAAATTTTTGCTGACAGAGCCGAATTTTCCCCGCGGACTTGTCACTTATCGTCCAACGTTCAGGGTGATTTACATACGCTGGTGCAGGTGCGGCTCAATGCCGCCCAAGCTCTCAAGCGCTCGCCAGACTTTGCCCGCTTTCCACGTTGCCAATGTTGCTCTCCCTGTCTTCAGAGTTGATCTCAGCCATCTTTGAGTATGTGGATTGCATAACTGTGATTCGATGTCGCGAAGTCAGTTTTACCTTTTTTGCTCTCAATGTTTACTAAGAAAAGACCTTCATGTACATAGGTTTGTTCTCGGTTGTGGGACATAATCTCGAATGATATCAGTATTCAATACCGTCTCGAGCTTTTCGCTCAGAACATGGTTGACTGTGGACCCCTCAGCGCAGGCGGAATCACTACCGCTGCCCGACTTGAAGCTCTCAAATCGTTCAAATGGACTTGTACGCCGAAGCTAAACCAGGAAGGTGTCATTGACATCAATCTGTTCCCTATTACCGGGGTACAACTCGATCGGTCTGCGGATATCGTCGAGATTCGAAATTTCAATGCCCCAGCTGAGGAGCCTCTTGCCGAAGAAGGGTTTTATGAGCCTCAAGAAGATGAGTATTGGCCTAGGTCCCATGGAGTAGTCTTTCGGGCGCGGCAGGTGGTGCTTCATTTTGTGCAACTTCCTGGGCTTGTGCGGGGGATACCATTGAAAAAGTGGACGGTTGATCTAGGGATGAGTCTAGGCGAATTCTATGTGGATAGCACACAAGATCTCATCGTGGTCATACCACCGTAAGTACCGTGACGAAACTGGAGCTTGTCGACCTGATTAAGGCTCATTTCAACGACTTATTCTTTTAGACAGGTCTTGGGGGATCGTATCAAACTGCACCTCCGTCGGATGATCGATGGGGCTGAGCACCCGCTTGCCTCCGTCCCTGACATGACGCTCATGCTCGCTGGACATACCTACCAATCTATTACAATATATGAACGGTACATCGTCGTCCCCCAGCGCCCTCCAGGAGTTACAATCTTAGATTGGAAGCTGGGAAAAGTTGTCAAGGTGAGTTCAGACCCCTCACGCTGCATGTCGCAACTGTTTTAACTCGGAGAACCATCCACGAATAGAGATGGCTCGTACCATTTTATGGATACAACTTCCTCGACTCCCGAACATTTATTTGCATGATTATCAACCGCACCCATCCCCAAATCCCTCACTTCCAGATATACGATGTTACGCAAGGGAATGGGAGTGACCACGAGTTCTCTCCACCAACTCCAATCCTCACCCTTAATTGCACCCCACATCCTGTTTCTCTCACAGGTTCTAGGCTCCGGTTCGCCAATGCACCTTCCGCTCCAGTTGTAGGAACAGACCCTCCATTCCACTCAAAGCCAGGCGGACTGATTCACTTCGGCCTTACATGGAATGACGAGGATAATAAAAAAACTGCTCTTCTCTTCTTTACCAGTGTCTCCCACCTACTTGAACTCGTCTCAAAGGAGCGCAAGAAGAACCCAAATCTGGGTATCACAGAAACTCAAATTCTCGACGTCAAATCCTGGCCCAACTGCTCACGCACTTCTCCAGGAAACAGCGCGTTAGCAGAGAGTTCGACCCACGGGATGAGAGCTATCTTCTCTGGTCCCTCTGGATACTTTCGAGATCACTGGATACTGGATTTCAATGATCGTCCCTGGAGAAAGGACACACAAGCACAGCACCGGGAAGATGATACCTTTCCTCTGAAGGACTTTATCGCTCATAACTTTCCGATTCCGATTGTGAGAAAGCTCTCCCCGCGGTATTGCCATAACTCTATCGAGCTTGTGGAGGATGGCATGATCGGTTTACTGGTAAGTCATTGCAGCATTATTTCTGGCTTCAAATGAGCTTATGACCATCTAATCCAGTCTTGGGGCTCGAGATATGGGAATGTCGCCATCATGAGAACTTAATTCGGCTGTATAGGTTACATGAGGGGTCAATTCTTTGGGGTGGTCGTAAGGAAAGTAGATCCACAGTAGGGACCGCTACGATCATCTCAATGCATATTTTTTGTCCCTCTGCCCACTTTCTGGATCCTTCCGTTCTGGCTGGCCTTTTGGCTGTATTTCAACAGCTGAGACAATTCCGGATCGCAGTTATTTCGATGGAGAAGGTCAAGAAGAAGGGGCTAGAGTTTTGGGTGTGTGGGGCTTGTCCGATGTTATAGACACTATCTTTTAATTCGTCTCGAACCGTTCAATATTTAAATAGATGAATGCATAATCAAGGAGCCTGAAAACCTGCCGACCGAGACTCTGAACGACAAGACCACGAACGCTCTCCGGTAGGGTGGCTGGGAAGGTGGCTGGACTTCCGAATTCATGAGACCAAGTGAAGGAAATGGCGGGATGGCCGTGCTTGTGCGGACCACCGAAAGGCCGAATATGATTTCTCTACAAGTGAAGCAGCAAGGCCTTGATGTCCCTATGATCGGCCTTGATGCGTTTCTCTTGAATAGCAGTAGAATGTCCTTCAAACGGGGATCATCCGATGCTTTCTCAACTTCCAAGCCCTATATAATTCGTTAGTTCAGGTCGAGGATATGAGAAAGCGCGTACCATAACCGCTGCAAAATGAAGGGTAGCAAGGAATGCCTCAAAATGGAGTTCAGGGCGAGCCACGAACTCCCGTTGATTGATCCAAGCAAACACAGCTCCCGCCTTATCCGATCGGAAGGATTTCATGACCTCTGCCTCTTTCAAGGGTTTGATCTCATCATACGGGACATCCTCCTCCTCGTTCACATAAATTTTCCTCCACCAGGGAACGACGTCTTCCCAATTTGGGATAACCGTAGGCCCACGAGACATCGCAGAAGAAAGGTCAGTCGGAGAGAAGTTGAAAAACTTCAGCGCGTTTAAAGCGCTCAGCTCTTTGTTCTTGGTCGCGACTTCTTCAAGATTGTGGAAGGTGTCGAAACAAGAATGAATCCAGGCCCAGCATTGCCGGCTACGATCCTCGCATATGCCGTGTGGTGCCTCGATAATGTGTGGTCCCTGGTCGACGTCAACCCTCAGGGAGCCCTCTTTACTTTGAGAACCCATTAAGCCTTCACGTATTCGGAGGACCTCTGGAGTGGAGAGAGAGTTGATCATCCAGTGGAGGAATTCACCCTCTAGGAGAGGATGGAAGGCGAAGCTGATCGCTGTGATATGCTCGTATGTCTGGGAATCGCCTAACACACAGCGTGGACTAGCCACTATCTGATTGTAGGCCTCGGATATGAGTTCCAGAGAGGACTGAAACACATGATGAATGGCGACCAATATCTCCCGAAGGAGCTCTTCGTTCAAAACAAGAGTCGACTCTGGTTTGGAATGAATATCCAGGAATAATAGGAGACCTTGACTCCGAATGGTCGGAACTGATGTTGACTGGATAGACTGTTGGCGCCGTTGACGGTCATAGACAACGCTTTGATAGCCGCCACCTTAGCTTCTGTGAGGAGCCTTCCGAGGCCTTTTTTCGATGGATAGGGAAAGTTCCCTTCTTCTTCTAAGTCGTCATAGTCAAAATTGAACTTGAGCAGCGCAAAGACCTCTGCCCAACGTAGGGGGTGCCTAAGCATGTCCAGTGTATGCGTCGCATTCGCAAGGAGGAGGTATCGAGCAAGCCATTCGCATTCTTCAGGCTTCATCCTCTTCAAAAGATGGAAGACCCGGTTTGCATGAGGTCTCCAAGCTAAACCACTATCCATGTCAACGATCAATTAACCGAGTCCACGTAGGATCACAGTGCAAGTTCATACATGTTGGCGAGAAAAATGTCCTTTACTTCTTTGTGTGACGTTGGAATCTCCTCTGTCGTCGGTGGCATCACCTGAGGGAGCTCGGTGCTATCTTGGCCGTACCTGAGTGGATTATTGAACTGCGGTGTATGCCAGTCTCGTTGCTAAAAAATTACCTCAATTGCACAGGTTCGTCTGCTCCACTATGCCAGCAAACGACCAGATCGTATTTTCCATTGGCTCCCTCCGCCGCGACAGGGATAGTAGCCAAAATTTCTTTATCACGGACGAGGAGGCACAATAAACGTGAAAGGTCAACTACCTCCTGGGTGCGAAATAGGGGAAAGGGTTCAAGAGCGCTTCGATAGGCTTCATATCCAAATCGAGGAAGTCCATGCAACAAAAGGGTTAGGAAGAGCAGCTGCTCGTTCTCGCTCTCAGTGCTTACACCTAGAAATCAGCCTTAGCCTCGAATATGGAACTCTGAAGCATGAAAGACGCACCGAGGTCTGTCCCTCGGGTAGATTTCGTGGCTGTTAAGTTTTCGCTGCTCCCCATCGAAAGAGTTCGCGAACGGCAGTTTGGGTCAAACAGGGGATAACTCGAACCGTCATCCTTTTGTTGGTCCTTGTTTGGCTTCGTTCAAGGGTCTTCATGATCAACTTTCTTGTCGCTGTGTAAATGCGAGTCAAATACGTCCACACGACGCCTAGGCCTACGTATACAGGTTGCTCAGATAGACTTTGTATAATGCGACATTAGAGCAAGAATCAAGATGTGAAACCACTTTTTCGACAAATTGTATTGGATAGGACTAACTCAGAAGTCCATCATCTACATATCTTGAAGTGGTACTATTCAATATACATAGTTATTCTACAGTACACACACCAAGTCTCGACAATCGTACATTCACAAGTTGGCAAATACAACGGCAGCGTTAAGGACCCTGAAAAACTGCCGACCGACCTCTTGAAGCACAATCCTGCGAACATTCTCTGGCAAAATGGCAGGGAAGGTACATGAACTTCCGATTATGTGAGACCAAGACACGGAGATGCCAGGAGATTGGTGGTTGCGCAGGGCCATTGAAAGGCCGAGAATGATCTCTCTACAAGTGAAGCAGCAAGGTTTCGATGTTCCGATGGTCGGCCTTGATACGCTTCTTTTGAATAATTGCAAAATACCCTTTAAACGGGGATCATCCGAAGCTTTTTCAACTTCTAGGCCCTAAATAATTCGTCAGCAACTTCAAGTCGAGGGTAAGGCAAAAGAAAGCACGTACCACAACCGTTGCAAAATGAAGGGTAGCAAGAAATGCCTCAAAGTGGAGTTCGGGGCTGACCACGAGAGCTTCTTGATTTACCCCTTCAAATACAATTTCCGCCGCCTGCGATTGAAGGAATTCCTCGAATTCTTCACGTGTAGGGGGCTCCGACTCCCCGAAATACAGCGCCTCCTTCGAGTGGACAGTCTCCAATCGAGCAATAACATCTCTCCAATTCGGCATTTCCGTCGAACCACACATAGCAGAGGAAAGTTCAGCTGGGGAGAAGTTGAAGAACTTCAACTCGTTTACAACGCTCAGCTTCCGGTTCTCGATCACCTCTTCAAGGTGGTAAATGATGTTGAAACACGAATGGAGCCATGCCCAAAATTCATCCCAACGAGGCTTCTCTTTGTCAGGTGGCTCTCCGACTATCTGTGGCCCTTGCTCCGTGTCAACCCTGAGTAGGTCTTCTTCATGAGCATCCATTAGGTTCACGTGTATGTTCGAGATCTCCATCCTCGAAATAGTGGTCACCACCCAGCCGAGGAACTCGCTCTGTAGGAGACTGTGGAAGGCAAAATTGATTGTTGTGATGTGCTCGTACGGCTCGTCCAGCACAAGGTCTGTATCGGTTACTACCTGATCATATGCACTTGAAAGGACTTCCAGGGAGGACTGGAACACTTTGTGAGTCGCGACCAGTATCTCCTTCATGAGAGCTTTGTCCAGGGCAAGAGACGACTCTGACTTGGACTGGCTATCCAGGAATGCTTTAAGACTCTGATCTCCGATGCGCAGGGTTGATGGTAACAGACCAAGGAAGGTTTTGTCTTCCTCGACAGTCCTCATCAAGTTTCGAATAGGTGCGATGTCAGCGTCCGACAGTAGTCTGCGAAGGCCTATTCCCGATGGATAGGGGAAGTCCCCTTCTGCCTCTAGCTCATCGTAGTCGAAATCGTCGAAAGTGAGCTGATCAAAGACCTCTGCCCAACGTAGAGGGTGCTTGAGCATATTAAGCGAATTCTCTGCGTTCGCAAGGAGGAGGTAACGAGCCAGCCATTCGTAGTTTGTAGGCTTCGCCATCTTGGTAAGATGAAAAACTCGATTTGCATGGGGTTCCCAAGCTGACTCTCTAATACATGCAGTTAACTGACCCAGTCCATGGGTGACAACGGAGGTAGGATCATACCTATTAGCGAGAAACATCTCTTTTACAGCTTGATCTGAAGTTGGGTAGACTAACTCCCCTTCCGGTTTGGAGAATTCAAATTTGGAATCGTTTCGACCATGGCTAAGCGGAATATTGAACTGGGGTATGCAGCACAGGTTATCGTTGAAACATACCCAGAGTGCACAGACCCATCTGCACCATCATGCCAGCACACAATCAAATCGAATTTACCCCCCGTAGCTGCAATAGGGATAGTAGCCACAACTTCTCTACTGCGGACGAGGAGGCACAAGAGGCGCGACAAGTCAACCGTCTCGTCGTCACGAATCGGGGGGAAATCGTCCAAATGGTCTAGATAGGGATGGTACGCAAATCGAGGAAGTCCACGCAGTAGTGTTGTCATAAGAAGCAGCTGCTCGTTGTCGCCCTCAGGGCCTGTCTCTGAAAGCCTTAGCCGAATAGGAACTGGGGAAATGGATAAGAAATGCAACACATACTGAATTTTGCCCTTGAAACGGCCTTCTTTGTGGCGGCTTTTGGGTTATTAACACCCCTCATCATGAGTAGAGTATGGTTGTCACTAGACCGTGTTCTCGGAAATGTTGGTAAACACACGCCCCCCACGGGGAATAACAAAGTCACACCGTGACCTTGATCTAGGCCCCAAATCGAATCGATGTTGCTTTTGGCGTGAGTCATGACTTGCACGACTTATCAATATCGCGTCGACTCCAAGATTCCAAGTGGTTAGTAAATACCAATCAAACCCGTTTACACGCGGGCGATGTGTAATAAATGCTCTTCGTGAGTTATCCAAGCATTCTCGGGAACTTGGACTCGACTTGCGCTGAACAGCCGCACCCATTCGAGAAAACAAGTTCTTGCTTGCCAGATATCATTTTCGTGATGCGCACCCAACGTATGCTAAAAAGGAGTACT
This sequence comes from Pluteus cervinus, assembly GCA_004369065.1. Taxonomy (NCBI): domain Eukaryota; kingdom Fungi; phylum Basidiomycota; class Agaricomycetes; order Agaricales; family Pluteaceae; genus Pluteus; species Pluteus cervinus. The sequence continues at coordinate 22,992 of ML208506.1, forward strand.
GCATTTCGCCTATCCCATACACCTTGTAAATCTTGATAATTGCTTCTCTTAAAAAACAGTGATACTCATCGCGCCTTCAAGTAATTTGAAGGTGTGCCACCCTAGCCTGCTGAGTATAACCCGGCGAACGTCTTCTGGTAACATATCGGGGAAGACGCTAGGGCTCCCAATCGCATGGGACCAGGCTATCTCAATTGCATAAAATCCACGCTTGACCAAGACTCTTGAAAGGCACCGGATAATTTCTTTGCAGGTTAGGCAGCAAGGCTTCGATGTACCAATTACCGAGAACTCTTTGGTTCCCTTGAAAATTGTGAGGATGTCCTTCAAACGTGGATTGACTGAAGCACCCCGAGGCGTTTCGCCCTGGTCGACCTGTCAGCGACTTCAGTTCAAGGACAGCAGAAGGCACTTGCCGTGATAGCCATGAAGTGAAGGGTTGCGAGGATCACTTCGAAATGCATTTCGGGGCGGGCCACAAATTCGGCGTGGTTGACCCATCCCAACCCAGTCGCCACCTCCGGCGCGGTGAAAAACCTCTCGACTGTTTCCACTGATGGCAGTTCCGGTCCCTGCCAACTTTCAGGCCTGGTGGCATTTTCATCCGTGTAGGCCTTCCTCGTTTGGAGAATGGCACTCCGCCAATCTGCCATCACATTAGAACTACTGTCCATGGACGAAGCAAGACAGTTTGGGGGGAAATAGAAAAACCGTAGTTTTTCTGGCATTTCATCCTCCTTCCTCATTTGTATAAAGGCTTGTAGATTTGCCACGATATTGAAGCACGAATGAAACCAGAACCGATATTCTTGGGAACGCGGAGATGAAGGGCTGGGGGTTTCCCCAAGGATTTGTGCGCCGTGTCCAATACCGACCCTAATAGCGTCTTCAGAGGTTCCGAATTTTTGAAGATATATATCCTGGACCTCGAGCGAGGCGACGCCCAACATCCATCTGAGGAGCTTGCCCTGTAAAATATTGTGGAAGGCGAGACTGAGTTTTGTAATGTGGTTGTATGCCTGACTGTGAGGGTCGTTGACGCAATCCGGAGTGTCCACTAACTTCTGGTACGCATTGGTAACAAGGGCTAAAGAGACGTGAAATATGTGATGAGTGGCCAGAAGTATCTGACGAACGAGAGCCTGGTCAAAGACGAGGGGCGATTCCGAGTTGGCATAGGTATCCAGAAATTGTGCCAGGCTCTGGCTCTGAACGCGCGGAATGGAGTCTGACCGCCCAACCTCATCGATAATCTCCAGCAACGTTTTGATGGCTGCAAGGTCAACGTTCGAAACGTATCTCGCGAGACCCGTACCGTCGGGATACGGGAAATAGTTTTCGAGGTCGTCCTCATCCACATTGCTGAATCTGATGTCTGCAAAAATCTCGGCCCAACATAGAGGGTGGTCGAGTAATCCCAATATATGGTTTGCGTTGGAGATATCTAGCGAGCCACAAGTAGTTCACCCGAGTCGTCTTTTTAGCAAGGAGGAACACTAGGTTTGCGTGTCGTTCCCAGGGCATGCCTCTGCGGTTCAGGTTAATCGCAGGTATGAAGATAGTTGTGTGAAATCACCTGTTGGCGATAAACATGTCTTTGACGAGCGCCTCTGATGTTGGGAAAGAGATTTCCGCTTCCGGTGGCAATACCAGTTCGGTGGGCCTAAGGGACCTGAGTGAGATATTGACTCTTAGCGTATGAGATAGCGAACGTACCCTAGTTGGTCAGATCCTATAACAGTGTTACAGCAAACTATTAGATCATATCCGCCTCGAACCTTTGCGACAGGAATGGCAGCTCCAATTTCTTCATTGCGGACGAGGAGGGACATTATGTGTGAAAAAAATTGAGGGTCAGAGTCTACGATTGGGAGGCGATTGCGATCGAGGGAGTATAGATAAGTGGGATATCCAAGCCGAGGAAGTCCGCGCAAGAGCGTCGTTGAGAAGAGTAATTCCTTGTTATCGCTCTCAAGGCTCGCATCTGAAGATTGTCACATAAGTTTAACTCGGGGATATGCATGAAGTGACGACACATACTAGAGTCTGCTTCTTGGGTCTGCATTGGAGTGAAGAATTGGGAGACACAGAGATTATTATGAGGGCGTGAGTCAGTCGTGGAGTTGAACGTGCCACACTCAACAAGCCGAGATAGGTTGAATCTCCCAGATTTAGACTTGTCAATAGCGCTTCATCTCCGAACATTCTGGATGACTCGATTTCAACCTAAGTCACGTAAGTTGGACGGGGCACCTTTTGCCGGTCACAGGATTGGACCACAAGATCCTGGCCAACAACGACAGGTGGGAACCAAGGCTTTGAGCGTCGAGAAGTTGATCAGGACCATGGCATTTATCATCTGGAGAACGACGTACCATATTGAGCCCGAGGCCAGGCTTCAAATTGTTGTAATCAACCTCGTAGTCCGTTACGGTCACACGAGTTTTGTTCAACGTTTCAACACAAACCCCAAGGAAGAAGACATATATTCTAATAAGTAAGATAGTCCACAACAAAACGGGGGAAGAAAGAAGGAAACGGGTTGACCTC
>ML208506.1:28901-55381 GCA_004369065.1 Pluteus cervinus
ACGGATCGTATCAAATTGCACCTCCGTCGAATGACCGATGGGGCTGAACACCCGTTTGCTTCTGTCTCCGAAATGACGGTCGTGCTCGCCGAACGTTCCCACCCCCATATCGCAGTATATGAATAGTATATCGTCATCGTCCAGCGCCCCAGAGTACTAGAGCCAGCTGATACCTTATGGGTTCCCCATACCAACTTCATTCCCCGTGAGACTGCTCAAATCCTTCAACATTCAAACAGATAGTCTAGATATCGATAGCATTGGGGGCGCGGCGCCAGAGAGACAACATAGAGACCAAAGTTGGGCTGTCGTCCTGGGCTGTTTGTCAGGTTTTCGGCGGGCGTGCCACGTCAGCAGGTCGTCCTACTCGCTAATTCGGTTATCGTTCTGACGACCTTGATCTCGCAAGTACAGAAGGGTTCCAGTTTCGTTAGACAGGTCATCAAGATTGAGAGAGATGGAAGCTGGCGAGACACAGTGACAGAGACCAGCTTGCGGGTGTTGTGTTGTGTTTTGCAACAGCTTCGTTCGTTCACAACATGTGTCGGCCACGTCTTGACTTCGTACCACCACCACGGTTCATCAATAGTCGCATCGCCAGCACGACAAGCAAAAGCAGACTCTCAAACAATGTCTTTCCTCAAGAAAATTAATAAGACTTCGGCTAACCAAGCCAATCCCAATGCAGCGTGAGTTTGCATACTCTTATTCTCATCTGCTCGAGATGTTGAAGTTGGTGGGATTTTCTTAGAGCGTTAATTCACATCATGGGTACGTGTGGTCTTGGTATTATCCTCCATCTTGGTGACAAGGTATTAGATGTGAGAATGCTCGGAAATTTCAGACCAGACTGTCATCTGCAGTTGTCCATTGCTGATGGCCAACCGAAATCTCTCAATGTGAAGCCTCGTAAGGTCTATCAAGAGAAGCTTCCTCACAAGATGGAGGGGCTGGAGGTTGTATTGTCTGTTGATATGATTATGTATGAGGTCTGCTTCCTCTTAGTGGTAATTGTTGATAACACACTCTCCAGCCCTATCCAGGGCACACATATCATCATTGAGATTGTTGAACACCATACTTTCCATTCCGACATTGTCCTGGCCAACCCTGAAGTTTTGTTGGTAGATATGTTGTCTATCTTGAAACAATCTGACCAAGAAGGTATGAATTTTGGGGTATATTAACAGATCAAGCTCAATAATGGTTTCTAGTGGTGGTGTATCCTATTCCTGATACATTTGTCAAGTTGACAGTCAAGAAGGCAGGTGGTGCTTCTTTCTTTTAGTCAAGTTTAGCTTAACATTATTGAAGGAGTCTCTGAGCACATTGCTCCACCAGGCAGTAGTACCAGGGAGCCTTATTGAATTCCTGGGTAAAGCTAAATTAGCAATTGATCTATTGATGAGTATTGGAGATCCACTTAGTCAGGTATGGTAGTGTATCACCATCTTGGTGTTCATACTAACAAGTCCACTAGCTTCATCCAACTGCCCAATTAGTTGTAGGTCTCATTAAGTCTGTGGTTGGAGTGAGTATACTTGAAGTCTGATGGAGTAGTATCACAATTGAGAACATTTTTTAGATCCTGGAACAGCAAAAGTTATGCTATGAAAAGCTCTCTGATCTTTTTGAGAAGATGACAACCTTACTTCCACATTTTGAAAGAATGCAGAAACTCAAAAATTTTAACAGTCTCCAACCAGTGATCAAACAGATTTTAGATCACATGGAGGCATCACTCAAAATTGTGCTTAGTTCTACCAGATCAAATTCACTGAGTAAGCTTTACATTTCCAATGAGAATTGGTTCATTAATACAGTGCAGAACAATTCCTTGACTTTGTTGTCTTGTCTCAACAAGCCAACCGATTTGCAGACCTTTCGTCTAAATTTGACAGTCTCTATAATAAATTTGACATTGCATTCCAAGCAGACATGGCTATTCTCCAAGGTTGGTGTACTGTTGATTTGTGTATGTATATTCTAACTTTCATTAGACCAACTTGTGGAAAATGCAATCAGGGAAACCCTAGCAAGACTTGACTATGTTCAAATTATGCCAGGAGACCAATGCATGCAAGATACTAAAGTTGATACTTTAGCAGATATTCAGACTTGGACACAAAGTACTGAGAAGCCAGTATTTTGGCTTTGTGGACCAGCTGGTACTGGCAAAAGCACTATTGCAGCAACTGTTGCTTCACAGCTTACCACAGTTGGTAGACTTGCTGCTTTTTATACTTGTAGAAGGGATCATAGTGCTCTCAGCAGCCCTTTGCAGCTCTTGAGAAATATTTGCTATAGGCTGGCCCTAGTATATAGGCCCTTTGGGCAACAGGTTGCCAGAGCTATTGAAAGTGATCCACACTTTGGGTCTGGTGCAGATACCATATCCTCACTGTTTCAAAAGTTGTTAAAACAACCATTGAAACTGTTGACAGATGGACCAACTATGGCACCATTTGTAGTTGTCATTGATGCACTGGATGAATGTGGAAAGAAGGCAGATAGGATTGAACTGCTAAAATGCCTTCTGGAGCTTACTGCAGTTGGTAACTGGATCAAGGTGTTCATTACAAGTAGAAAGAACCCAGAAATAGAAAGCCACCTACAGGACAGTTCAATGTTATGTGAGATCAACACAAAGGACTGCTACAGAGATGTGGAAACCTTTGTCAGGAACAAGTACTCAGAGTTCAATTTATCAGAGGCAGTAATCCAAGATCTGATTAGCACTGCAAATGGATTGTTTATCTGGGCTATGACAGCTTTCAGGTTTCTGGAACAAAGCTTGGATTGTAATAATGCTTCAAAGCTTTTACTGAAGTCTCAAAGTAGTCAGTTACACACCTTGTATAAGACTATCATCAGTAATGAGATTGGAAGTGATTCTAGTAATGTTGAAACATACCAACAAATTATGACTGCTATTTTACTTGCAGCAAAGCCATTATCAGTGTTTGCTTTATCACAGCTAACAGAATGTTCAGAGGAAGTTGTTGAAAATATGATTCAAAGGTTACATTCAGTGATCTCTCTCAATGGTCATAAAATAGTCAACATCTTGCACCCATCACTTGCAGAGTATTTACTGAATGATAAAAGTCATGTGGACAAGACATATCATATTGACAGTAATCATGGACATAGCACATTGGTCAGCAGTTGTCTTCAAGTTTTGAAAAGCAACTTAAAGTTCAATATGTATGATATACCATCCTCATATATGTTGAACAAGGAAGTGGCTGGGTTACAAGAAAGGCAAAATGACCCAAAGTTATCACACATTCATTATGCAGCATTATTTTGGACTTTTCATCTGGCAAAGCTTGAGAGCATGTCTACAAAACAGGCAAGAGCTTTGTGTGAGATATTTGGTGGGCCATGTACATTGTACTGGATGGAGATACTAAGTCTGCACAACAGCTTTCATGAGGGACTGAGGGGCATACAACATATCAATCAAATAAAAATAACAGCAATCCAGGACCAAATTAAAGCAGAGAAATCTCTTGTTGAGGTACAAAAAGAAACACATAGTCTTTTTGATGACTTATATCACTTTGTGGATCTTGCAAAAGGAGCAGGATCAGTGTCAATTCCCCATATATATTTATCATGCTTGCCAATAATGCCAAAAGATTCAATACTGCAAAAGCAAATACTTCCCTATTTCAAGAACATTGTACACATAAATGGAATACCAGAGATGTGGATTCCCTATAATATGATGCTTGATGGTCATAGTTCTCCAGTCTTTTCTGTAGCATATTCTCCAGATGGCAGACATGTGGTCTCAGGATCCTCAGACAAGACAGTGAGAATCTGGAATGCAACTACTGGCCAACCAGTTGGTGAACCACTTCAGGGTCATAGTGATTCAGTCTGGTCTGTAGCATATTCTCCAGATGGTAGACATGTGGTCTCAGGATCTAATGACAAGACAGTGAGAATCTGGGATGCAACTACTGGCCAACCAGTTGGTAAACCACTTGATGGTCACAGTGACCCAGTCCTGTCTGTAGCATATTCTCCAGATGGCAGACATGTGGTCTCAGGATCTTCAGACATGTCAGTGAGAATCTGGGATGCAATTACTGGCCAACCCATTGGTGACCCATTTGAGGATCATAGTTCTGTAGTCTCATCTGTTGCATATTCTCCAGATGGCCGACATGTGGTCTCAGGATCTTGGGATGACACAGTGAGAATCCGGGATGCAACCACTGGCCAACCAGTTGGTCAACCACTTCAGGGACATAGTGACTTAGTCTGGTCTGTAGCATATTCTCCAGATGGCAAACATGTGGTCTCAGGATCTTGGGATGACACAGTGAGAATATGGGATGCAACCACTGGCCAACCAATTGGTGAACCACTTCAAGGTCATAGTTATTCAGTGAGGTCTGTAGCATATTCTCCAGATGGCAGGCATGTGGTCTCAGGATCTTTAGACATGACAGTGAGAATCTGGGATGCAACCACAAGCCAACCAGTTGGTGAACCACTTCAGGGGCATAGTAATTCAGTCTACTCTGTAGGATATTCTCCAGATGGCAAACATGTAGTCTCAGCATCAGAGGACAAGACAGTGAGAATCTGGGATGCAACCACTAGCCAACCAGTTGGTAAACCACTTCAGGGGCATAGTGATTCAGTCCATTCTGTAGTGTATTCTCTAGATGGCAGACATGTGGTCTCAGGATCTCATGACAACACAGTGAGAATCTGGGATACAGCCACTGGCCAACCAGTTGGTGAACCACTTGAGGGTCATAGTGGTTCAGTTTGGTCTGTTGTATATTCTCCAGATGGCAGACATGTGGTCTCAGGATCTTCAGACAACACAGTGAGAATCTGGGATGCAACTACTGGCCAACCTGTTGGTGAACCACTTCAGGGTCATAGTGATTCAGTCTGGTCTGTAGCATATTCTCCAAATGGCAAACATGTAGTCTCAGGATCTGAGGACAAGACAGTGAGAATCTGGAATACAACCACTGGTCAACTAGTTGGTGAACCACTTCAGGGCCATAATGATTCAGTTTGGTCTGTAGCATACTCACCAGATGGCAGACATATAGTCTCAGGATCTTCAGACCAGACAATAAGGATTTGGGATGCAGCTACTGGCCAACCAGTTGGTAAACCACTTGATGGTCACAGTGATTCAGTCTGGTCTGTAGTGTATTCTCCAGATGGCAGACATATTGCCTCAGGATCTCTAGACAAGACAGTGAGAATCTGGAATGCAATCACAAGGCAACCAGTTAGTGAACCACTTCAGGGTCATAGTTCTGTAGTCTTGTCTGTTGCATATTCTCCAGATGGCAGACATATCCTTTCAGCATCTAATGACAAGACAGTGAGAATCTGGAATGCAACCACTGGCCAACCAATTGGTGAACCACTTCAGGGTCATAGTGATTCAGTTGGGTCTGTAGCCTATTCTCCAGATGGCAAACATGTGGTCTCAGGATCTGATGACAAGACAGTAAGAATCTGGAATACAGCCACTGGCCAATCAGTTGATGATTCAGTCAGGTCTGTAACATATTCTCCGGATGGCAGACTTGTGGTTTCAAGGTCTAGTGATGTAAATACCAGCCAACCATACAATGTGCAATTTCCAGTAAACAAACACATTCTTCCACACTCACATTCTGCTGCCACATCAGAAAGCTGTATCCCTTGTTTAGGGTTTGCAAATTTAAACCATTCATCACAAAATACTCTGTTGGCTTCTGCTCTTTTAACTGCTCATTCTCTTCATGAATGGATCACCTTTGATCATAAACACATTCTCTGGCTCCCTTTACATCTCAGAAAACACATACCACCATCTCTTGTTTTAACTATTTCTCAGGATCCACTTGACTATGAACTTATCATGGATTGGACAAACTTTGTCCATGGGGAACAATGGATATCTGTTTTTACTAACTGATTTTCTTTTCTTCTCCAATTTCATACTGTATGCCTGTTGTTTGTAATTACTACTGGTACCTTTTTTGTATTCATGTTTCCACCAAAATATAATTTTTGCTCATGTGCTCAGCCAAACCTATTTATACACTGGCATGCCAATAATTGTTCCAATGTTTGGGTATCTTTGAAACATTGATACATCTTGTGACCCAGAGTAAGTATGAATATCCAGTAGAGTATAAAAAATTCCTTAACACCTGACCTACATGCTGATAAAAAATATTACATTGAAAGTGGTGGAAATACAGTACAGTCAATCCAATTTAATCAAACATTGGAACAATTGTTTGACCAGACATTATTCCACATACTTCTCATTTCTTCTGGTCAGGGTTTAAGTGCAGTAAATTCCAAATTGAAGGCAAGTCTTACTGTATCCCTTGCAAAAAAAGCTGCCACAGTTGGTCTGCCCTGTGATATGCATATGTTAATTTAAGTGAGGACCATTGCCAGAAGGCAATTGTCTCCGAAACTTTGACAGAGTAAGGAGACATTGCTGTTTTACTCCTGAGAGCTTGCTGTCCCTTTGAAGAACAAACCGAAGTACCATGTAAGGTCTTCGACGACGCTATCCATGCACAAGGCTGGTCCTTGATGCATGTACCTCACCTATGCTCACTAATACCTCCTTGTATTTTCAACCGACTCCTGAGCAGTGAGGATCCTTCCCCAATACCACCACCACCCATCCTTGAACACATACAGATTCTACAGGAAATCATGACCGTTCATCATTATCACTCGTCCATGCTCGGAGATGAGTCAAGCAGAGTCAAGCTATCAGCTTTCAAGACATCTTGAATGCAGTGAGATCAGTCTGTTTTCATTTCGAACGGCCTTTGTTATCTTCAGGCATTTTACTTGCGACCAAGCCGCCATCATCTCTAAAGTTTTGTTCCATAGGATACCCTCATTCAGTGTTGCCGATTGGTGACTGACAGCATCGTGCCATCCCATTCACCCCAGTTCGTCGACCTTCTGACCAAAGCCGGTTTTCAAGCTCTCTATCAAACTTGCGAAGCCTCTCCTGTCGATGTATGTGCTCTTTTATTTTTGGCTCGTCATGCACCGCCAACCTTTGTCAGGAACCCGTGCGCTTGGTGCGCAACCACCCGAAGTTAAAGTCGCCTTACAAAAGTTCTCAGCGTGGCTCTCAAGTCCTGAAGCTGTTCAATCTACTCGACCGAGCCACCTGACCGCTCAACGCCTTCACGCGCAATTTCATCAAGCAGCGATGGGGCGCCTTGCGATGGCGTATCGTCGGATATGTGATGAAGTTCAGAACCTGAAGAATCGATATGAAGGTGGATCTGCGTTGTTGGGGAGCGAGGGATCGTTTGGCGAGGCACGTATGTTATGGCAGATCTTTGGATTACAAGAGGATGCCGATGATGACGACGATGAATTAAAGATGGGTTTAGTTTTCAAGTTCGGTTTGATGAGCTGACTAGGACGAGACATGGTGATAAGTTTGCAGCTCACCACTCCCTTTCTGCCAGTGAAAGGGATTCGAGAATGGCCGGATAGTCTCAGACGTAGATGTTCTCTAACTCGTTCTAGCCTCCGTAATTTCATACTTTCGCAGTTTGAGGCGATTCGCATTTGAACAGTTGTCATTCTGGGACTATTTTACAGGGCTTAGAAAATGCGGTCGAATGACTCGCCTCCTTTGTGCGTCACCCCATTCAGGTCGAGGAAAAAATACCCTTATTTGGGCGCCTTCGTGTCCGTCCTTGGGAAAATGGAAAGTAGCGCCGTCAGCCGTGTGTACGGAATCTTCTATTCATGTCAAGCCCAACAGTAACGAATTCGTCGTGATCTGGAAATACCATTGGAGCAGCAGTGCCAGTCCTGTAGCGTGTTTTTTTCCTCGACGTTCAAGCACGATCGGACACCCCAACAGTGGTCCTGAAAGCAAAGTCCATATCCCTCCATTTCATGCTTCCTCCGTCCACCGACTTCCCTTCTCTGCGCACCGTGGACGTTCTATGATACTTGTCCACCTTCGACTCGTCGGCATAGTCAACGCTCGACCTGTAACCCTCAACGAAATACTCCAACATTTCAACACAAACCCCAAGGAAGAAGACATATATTCTAATAAGTAAGATAGTCCACAACAAAACGGGAGAAGAAAGAAGGAAACGGGTTGACCTCAACCAGTGTACCCGACATATTACCCTCACCCACAACCCCACCACGCCTATCCCTCCACATAATCATTTTATGCGATTATGTATTATAGATGTTCCAGCTCTGAAAGAGAAGAGAAAGGCAACAGTCAGCAACGGAACAACACCAACGGTGACCAATAGAAAAGTAGTTTTTTTTAAAAAAGACGGAAAAACAAACCCACCTTCCTCCAACCAACACCCCAATACTCCTCAATCGGTCCATCAATCCCAAACGCCACCGCTCTAAACCACCACCAACTCAATACGACCAAACCAGCAGATACACCAAACACAATAGTCTTGACTTTATGCGTAAGTCTCCTTGACGAGAACACGAAATGGTCTAAAAGATGTGCGAGCATCAAGACGGAGAAGTATAGCGTCGGGAGCTGTATATATGCGTGTGTGTAGTTAGCATTCAACCGTGATTGATGAAGACGGGAGATGGGATGGCACGAACGTAGTGATGAAGGTAGGTAACACGACCCATGATCAAGAATGGCACTGCGAGGAAAGAAACGGAGCGTTAGCTTTGAGGTGTACATAGGCCGGCATAAAACCACCTACAAAAGTGGAAACACCATCCAAAGAACGCAATCTTGCCAACGTACAAAAAGTGTTCCCATTCACCTGTACCATCAACCCAACCCGTTAGTTCTCGTCTCCAACCAACCAACAAAAACGGTTCCACTTACGAGGTTCCATATCAATATACTTCCTCTGAATCCTCAACAAGTAGATACCCAACACACCCAACGACGCCATCAAACTAATCGAACCACCCCACCAAATAACTGGCGTCCCCATCAAATAATACTTCGTCTGTGTATCCCCCCACCCACACATCCTTAATCCCAAATTTAAGAAAGGCCAATCAAATGGTTGAGAAGCCAAGATATCTTCTTTATCCGGGTCAGGGATTAAAGCATTGTTGGACGTCATCATCGCCACGTTGAGGTGCCAGAAATCACGAATGAAAGATGATCGGTAGAGTTTGTGTTCACCAGGAGGGACTACAAAAAAAAACGCGTCAGCGCATGGACTCTCAGAAAAAGAGAAAAAAAGAAAACACGTACGCCTATCATTCCAATGACTCTCCACATTCCAATACGTGTGCATATCCCCGGGTCGATTCTCCTTATCACAACTAACCTCAATCTGCTTAAAACCCCACTGCGGCAAAACCGTATTCCCCGCTCTCAAATAACATCCCAAAATCTGATGTTTAAACCTCAACCTCGTCGTCAACGAATGAATCCTATCCACTTTATCTTTATGTCCCCTCTTAATATCATCCACAACCTCCACCTGCCAATAATCATGTATATCACCAACAGTCGAATTCCCATAACACGAAACTTCATAGTTCTGTTTCGAGACTGGTGCAACGACTGTGTGGGAGTGAAGGTTCCTGGTGGTAGGGACATGTTGAAGACGGATGACATCTCCATGTTTGATGAATTGCATTTCACCGTTTGGATCGTAGGCGGGTTGATCCCAACGAGGAGAAATTATCCAATCGTTGTTGCTATCTTTGTAGTGATAACATGTTATTTGTTGTTGGTTTGAACCGACTGGGTAGGTTTGAATGTGAGAGTGTAGCAAGCCACCTCCCCAACCCATGTTTTTGAGGGTAACCTTTGATCCGATCGCGATTTCTACATGTCCTCCATCAGAAAAGTGGACTAGCGTAAAAGGGGAAAGGACAAACCGAGTGGGTTTGAAGCGAAATCGTTCCCAACGAGGTTAGCCTGGAATAGAGAACCCATTTGTGCATCTCCCGGTCCTGAGTGGTTGAGAACCAAGAAATGGATTTTGAACGAAGCCATGAAGACGAGGATTGGCAGAACAATAAGACAGCCGATACGAGCGGTCCAATGTCTTATTTGGTCTCGCTATATGCGTAGAAACGAGTAAGTTTGATGAAATATATGCAGGAAGGAAGTAGAAAGCGACTGACCAATGACATCCTGGTGTCTCCAAACTTCTCCCAGAGGTCTTCGATGGTGTAAACCCCGACGAGCGCCGTCACGAAGAGGCCGATCATTTTGACGCTATCGAATAGTCAGTTTGGTGCACAAGAGGTCAGAAAGTTAGGTGTACCTAGTAACCAAACCGATAGAAAAACCAGTCGCAGCAAGCCAAATCCACCAATCCACAGAGAAAGATCTAAACATCGGCTTCGGTCAGCACCTCGCGATCTAAATACAAACAGCGCGAAAGACACGTACTGGTATTGTTGATTATGGAATTTAGTAAGACAGAAAACAGTAAGGAACGTGAAGAACAAAAGCATAGAATCCAGGAGGATAAATCTTGAGATGACGAGCCAGCCCACATCTACGTTAACATCGTCAGATTTTTGCTCAACCCTCACGATCAAGACACCCACCGAACAAGACCATCAAAGCAACCAAATGACAAGCCCAATGACTCATTCCAAGTTCAATAGCGGTCCACCAACTCAACGGAACCATCCCAACACCAAAAGTCGCCAACATCACTCGCATAGCAACATATGGCACCGTATCAGGATACTCCGTCCCACTCTTAAACTCAAACGAACCATCATACCCAGATAACAATCCAACCAAACCAACAATCATCTTCCCAAGAGGGGGATGAACATCAAAATAAAACTCCCGCTTGAGATAATGAGAGCCAAATTTTCCGAAATGGGCTTCATCCCAAACAACGATATTGGAGTGACCGATCCGATGGAATCGTGTCCAACATGCAAGGAGGGTGTATACCACCGCTGGGATATGTTCAAGATTTTGGTAGAAGAATTCTTTCTATAAAAATGATGGGCGTTAGCGACACGTCATACGAATGCAGAGTCGTAGTCGGGACAACACGGCCAGACGAAAAGCGCCCCCCAACTGAATAATAAATAAGTCCAGAAAACGTACCAATGAAGCAGGTGGCGGGGGTAGTGGTTGCCTAACCTTCCCACTTGCGATGAACTGATTCTTCGACTGCCTTGCTTTACTGTACACATCCTTTCCTTGATCATCATATTCCTCCAAATGATGTTTTTCCGAGTACCCTTCTCCTCCTCCTGCTGACCTCCCAGCACCGGTATTAACAATCCGCCTCCTGGCGGGGACAGCAGATTCGTCTGTCATATAGTGTAAAGGTAGTTCTCCTTCTCCCGTTCCTCTAGCAATGTAGGACGATTCTTCGTCTTCGTCTTCGTCAGAGTGAGAGTGTGAATGATGCAGGCTGTCGTGAGTGTGAGTATGCGTGTGGTGTTGGTGGTGCTGGTGGTGTTGGTGTTGGTGTTGGTGTTGGTCAAGGGAATGTGAGTGTCCCTGGTGCTGTTGAGATTGAGATTGAACTGGTGGATATTGAATCTCTTCAAAATCAGAAGAAGTTCGACGTGAATGTGAAGGAGAGTCTGGAGATCCAAAGTCTACCGCGACTGCGGGTGGTCGCATCAGCTTAAGGGTTTTTGGGAGTGGAGGTGTGGTGTTGTTTTTTTTTCGCGCCAGTTGACGTTGTTGTCAAGTTGCTAAATATAAATCCGTGTTTACGGGTTGGGTGAGAGCGGCAATGGATTCTCAAAAGTTCAAACTTTTTGAGGGTGGTGGCGAGAGGTATTGGATGAGGTAGAATGGTAGAGCTTTACGATGCTTGAGCGCTGTACATGCGCTCAATATTATTAGCTCGATACCCGACACGTCGCACATGCTCAAATCGCCACGTCAGGCGTTCAACAGCAGCAGCATCATTAGTATCAGCGAGAAAGCTTCCGCACTGTTTGCATCACACCCAGAACCGTAGAAGCAAAGAGGAAATGAATTACAACAGCAAGAAGAACAGAGAAAAATAGCACTAAGAAAATATTCACAATTTCAATCAATTTTGCTTCGACTTATGTCTCTGATACACCGCTACAACAAATATCCATCAGTAATCCGACCAACACAAAGAGAAAGAACAACTCACCAGAAACCATAGCATGATCACGTTCATACGGTTCCAATGTCACCTGTTCCAAAGGCTGGAACTGACTTTTCATAAGAGTCTGAACCTCATTCGCAAATATCGTTTCCGGAGGCATAGTTGAATCGATACAACTAGCTTTTATCGAAATAACCACATGTCCACCGTCTTTCAAGAAACTTTCGGCGTTGTGGATGACGATACGGGCTTGGTCGGGTTGTGCGACGTCTGCGAATATGACGTCGACTGTTGAGAGGAGCATACGGTATTTTGCGGGGAGACGAGCGTCTTCGACGATGGCTAAAGATGGATAGTGGGTATTTTAAGTTGGGAAGGTAAGAAGAATGATATGGGGTGCTCACGAATAACGTTTGTACGTTTCTTGGCCATGTTAATAAGATCACGGCCAGATCGCGGTGAAAACTCGACAGCATATACGAGTCCATCCTACGCATTCAAAAAAAAAGAACACGATAAGCACAAGCCCAACACACCCACAAGTATAAAACCACCTACCGGTCCAACAATATCCGCAACATGACTAACACTCGTTCCACTCGCCGCACCAAGGTACAAAACCTTTGCACCCGGTTTAATAAAAATATCATCCAACCCACCCAACACCCCCGCCGCCAACTTACTCCTAAACGGATTCCAAACCCTATACTCCACTTTCGTACCCTCCACACCACCATCAATAGATATCCGTTTTTCACCATAAACGGATTCCCCTGGTACGAGGTTTTTAGTGACCAACATATGGTCTTTTCCCTTTGCGATGAATACACCTGGATGACGATGAGGTTCGAGAACGACGTTTGATCCTCCTCTTGCGCCGCCTCGACCACCACGGCCACCTCCACCGCGACCACCTCCACCACCACGACCGAATCCACCACCGCGACCACCACCACCTCGATCGCCTCCGCCGCGACCACCGAATCCACCACCTCGTCCGCCACGGGAGACTCCTCCACCGCGGACACCTCCACCTAAAGGAACAAACGAATGAGAAATGATAAACGCAGATAGATAGATAGAATACGTACCCCTTCCTCCACCTCTAAACCCACCCCCACCTCTATCACCTCCTCCTCTACCACCACCACCACCTCTCCCACCAAATCCACCTCCCCTTCCACCTCCTCTATCACCACCACCACGTCCACCACCAAATCCACCACGACCTCCAGATGCACCTACAAGGGTGAAAGTAAATCACACGCACGTTAGCACCCTGTTTATCATCCACCCAGACCCCAATTCATTTGGTTCAGATGATGGGGAGGATAGCAAACATACCGAAAGCCATTATCGTTTAGGTTTTGATTACGATAGTAAGAAACGGATGGTACAGGGAGCACGAGAAAGTACCAGCGTCTGACGCGTGCAGGTGTGTGATGGAATTTTTTTCGGGTTTCCTTTTTTGGAAGCGGAGAGATTTGGCGTAGACATAAACTGGGACAAATAAGATTGGGTTGTGGGGGAGGATCTAATCTTATCTACGTTGGCTTCAGCTTGCTTTTCCGCATTCTATTTTCGCTGGCGAGCTCTCTTCGAATTCTCGATTTGACAAGGAATTTGTTCGCTTGGAAACAAATTCTTAGAATGAGTCGAACTTCGAAGTTGGAAGTTGGAAGTTGGAACAACTTGCCAGCGGTGTCATGACATTTGAGTATCCAACTTCCAAGTTAACTTATATCTGACATTTCCTTACAGTATTACGTTCTGCAGCTGCTTCCCAATTTCCAAAATTCCGACGACCTCATGAATTGTTCATAGTTGAAGGTATCCTCCGCGGTAAGTCCTCTCTTCATTAGCGCATCACCATGTCGGTGACTACATATCCCCTAGTGGCCCCCACCATACTAACTTGAAGGTACGAGTGTAGTAATAACCGGGTAGTACTTATGATTTGCGAAAAAGAATGATTCGATATCGAAGAAAGGGGACAGAACCCGGGCCTTTCGTCCCGTCCCCGTCCAACTCAGGGCTCCAACACACCGTTACATCGCCCATTTCATTCATAAGAATAGAAGTCGACTCTGGAGTCTGGTAAAAGTTTATCCAGAACAATTACTTCAAGTTTCGGATTCAATTATCTTACAGACTTACAGTAACAGTACGTCACTTCCACTCACTTACTCACCTACCAGCATAGCCCGGGTGCCATCACCTTCTCCTGCGGACCTCTACCGGAATACTGCTATACAGTAGTACTTGCATAGTACGTCCTCTAGAATTCTGAACAACTGTACCGTGATCGGGAGATATCCCATTGTACAGGTCCGAGTCCCGCCCCCGGGCCTGCCCTCGGGGACTTCACTCTCCTGCCTCCATTCCGGGTCATCAGGTCCAATTCCCGACTGATCTTATCCTGTATTCACGTTCACTAACACTGCCATAGTTAGCAAATGAATCGTCTCGAATCCATGGACGCATACACTACACTCGTGCTTGTGTGCGCGGCGGCGTGAGTCGCGACACGCGTTTCTATCGGACGATCACTTGAAGTTGTGGACCTGACTCTCAAGACGTCTCGACGTCGACGCGTGGAATATTCCTGGACTCCGCTCTCAAAAGGACCCGCGGATTCCAGTCCAATCACTTCAATTGGACTCACACAACGTACATTGCGTCTGTAAGGTTTGTACCCCTGCAATTGAATCCCTAGCCTCGTGTATAGTGAACGGACAATTACAAGCTCGAGCTCAGGACTTCCATTTGTGCGGCGCCGTGCATGTGTACGACTGTAACTTATAAGTAACTTCAGGGTGCACGGCACGGTGAACGCCACCCATCCACAAACCATGCGACTGACTGGTGACCCTTGTGAATGTTACCAACAACTGTCTTTCTCTACCGCGGCAACGTAAAGCCTAATTGACACACCACTTGCAGGAGCAGGAAAGTTACAGAAAAACGGCCGATAGGGAATCTTATCGATAATCGGTTGACTTTTATCCACCCACCTGAGCTTGCTTGACTGGAACCCTCTGAACGCCGTCTTGGTAACCCTACAGTGCGCAATGGAGTTATAGTATCGATACGACGATACCGTACCGATGCTATCGTACAGGCTTCAAGTTATTTCCGAGCTGACAATCTCATTCCAAATCAAGGCACTCGGCAAACAACTCCGAGAATCCGAACCATACGGCATGTCCGCATCAGCTTTGTTCCACCAACCATGATCTACCTATCTCCCGAAAAAAAATCACACTTGGGCTTGGGCTTTGGGCTTTGGGTCTTACAATACACGGGCGCGCAATAGAGCTTGAAGATGATCTGCTTTTCCTCACGCCCGGAATCTATAGGCCAGTTTATATCGGGCACCTCACAATCCAAATCCGATTCCGAAGTACCGCATTCACTCACTGAAGAATGCAGGACAGGATTTCCCTCTTCCCAATCCATCTTTTGACGGCGGGTTCTTCGAATTCTGGGTATTACGATTAGCCGTTCGAATCCCTCCATGAAAAACTGGTTGATTTATAATACTTACTGACCAACCAACGTTTCCCTCTCCTCCCTACCTTGCCGTTCGCTTCTCTGAGTCAGGAACTCCGACTCGGACGTCGTTTGGAAGGTTTATAATCTAGCTGGCAGGTGCACGTACCGGCTCTTGTCGTCCCCCCTCTATTCAGTGTCGTGACGATACGACGACAAAGTCATGACGAGTCCAACACTTTCCCGTTCAATCGACACCGATCGTACCCTCCGCGCATCCTCAGACGACGATACCATCCTCTCACATACCCATACTCTCAATACCCTATCCACCCCCTCCACCACCACTCCCTCCCTAACACCCAAAGTTTCTGACGACCTCTTACTCTCAAAAGATTCCAAAACCGAACTATCCACTATAATCGAAATTGGCGAAGTCATTTTACCGGGTGGTAGTAAAACTGCGTCTTTAATCCAACTATCCAGAGTCGGCACGTCATCCGATCTCGACGCCGATGTGGATGTGGATGAGAAGTCACACCTACCGTTGCCTTTCCCTTTGGGACGGTCACCAAAGTCGATGAATACGGCTATTCAACCTGTGGTGTTACAAGAGAAGGTTGAAGTTGATGACGGTCGTGATTATCAAGGACCGGAGTTGACGAAGGCTGCGAATGCGAATGCTGGTGGTAATGGGTTTGATGATTACCCGGATGGTGGATTTAGAGCTTGGTTGATTGTGTTTGGGGTGCGTATGAATTTTTTTCATCTCCAACGTTGTGTGAATACTGACTTTGCGTTTTGCTTGCCTTTCTCTTACCCCATCTTGCGATTTTTCTTGGTGCAAACGACGAAACGACCGGCATGACAAAACCTTTATGACCTTCGTCACGTCGGTGTCTTTGGGTCATGGGAACACATGCACATTTTAAATTTGACTTTCGGCATATGTTTGGGCGATCACCTGGCGGTGCACTCATACAGGCCATGTGTAATACCTTTTCAACGTGAGTTTAGACCCACCCTTTGCTTTTCATCTTTCGATCTTGTGTGTCTGCGTCATGGGTGCTAGGCACAGTATGATATATGCGCGTCTACGGCCCCATTCCCATTTAGACTTTCTACGTCTACTATCTCCCACCGCCACTATCATCTAAACTAACTCCTCCCGTACATAGGTTCGGCTACGTCAACTCCTGGGGGGTACGCCTTCTCTTCGTTATATCATCCTATGAACAAACCCTTATTGATAGAACTTGTCCTGTTCCATTTTGGTTTTGACCTCAGATATTTCAAGCATATTACCAATCGACGTTATTATCAGATTCAACACCTTCAAATATGTACGTCTGCTTTCGCCCCCTTCTCTTCCCTCGGCTTTACCCAATTTGAGCCACGCTAATTTCGTTCTATCCTGTCGTCGTTGTTTTCGTTGTCGCGCAGTGCATGGATTGGATCAATTCAGGTTTGTTCATCCCGGCCTTCATCGTCCATCTAACGCTAACCCACCCACCCTCATCCATAGTATTCCCTAATATTCCTACCTGGCCTCGTAGTCGGTCGACTATTCGACTTGGGTTACTTCCGATCTCTATTCTTATTCTGCAGTGCCCTCCTCGTATTATCAACGTTTTTGATTGCACAATGTACGAAGTATTGGCATTTTGTTTTGTGTCAAGGGATTGCTGTTGGGGTGAGTCTTTCTCTGTGCTTTGTTGCTTTGTTACCTTCCCTTTTACTCCATCCCTCGAGCATTTCGGTTCGACTCGCAAATCTCATTCAAATTATAATTTACTGATAATTCTTTTTGGTGTAACACCACAGCTCGCATCAGGTGGTATTTTTGGACCTACGACTGCTGTTATCGCACATTGGTTTAAACGAAGAAGAGGGCTCGCCATGGGTTTTGTGGCTATTGGTTCATCGATTGGAGGAACGGTATTGCCGATTGCGGCGAGGCTTTTGATACCGAAAGTTGGGTATGTGGTTTTCTTCTTCTCGAACTTTGCTTTGTTTTGTTATACCTTTCCTCCTTCGCTTCGTTGTATATTTCTTCCTGAACCAGGGTTTCTTTCACTTCGTTATACTCCGCGTCTATGTTGCATTGCTTTTGCTAACAATCCGCTTCTGCATTTTTTTTTGAATAGGTTTCCTTGGACGATGAGGATTATTGGTTTTATATTGATCGTTACACTTGGGATGGCGAATATAGTGAGTTGTTCTTCCGCTTTCGTTCCCATTCCGCATTTCTTTTCGTATTCTATTCGTATTCCATAAAGTATGGTCTTCCCCTTCTATGCGCTTTACACATTCTAGAATGCTCGCCGGGCGGTGAATCCCTCCGTACCACAGCATCTATATGCGTTCCTGTTTGTCAACTTACCCTTCCTTTCATTTTACTGAACCTTCCCTTCCTTCTAACCAACGTCGAATCCTCCCCTCCTCCTTCTCCTCCCTCCCTTTCTTTCAATTATCGTTATAAACCTACACCTTCCGATCCCAATAAACTCGCATACTAACCAACATCCGTAATCCACTTTTCTAGATCATGAGACGTCGATTACCTCCAACCAATCTTCCTGGTGGATTGCTTAATTTAAGCGCTTTCAAATCCCCAGCGTATACTATTTATTGTTTATCGGCGTTTGTGGTGTTTTTGGGTGTGTATACAGGTGTGTTTGAAGTTCGATTCCTTTGGGGTTTGAGGATGCTGACGCGCACGTTTCTTTTTCCTTCTTTCCTTCCTTCGTCCTCGCGCGCGCCGTCTGTCCGCGTGTTTCTTTTGCGGGTGTTGTTATCGTTGACCTTGTCACTTTCAAACGTCACTCATCCGACGCGGAATGCAATATGGAACATTCATTCGGGCCGCGAACGAACAGTGTTAACTTATGTTGACGTGAGCGCCACTGCAATTGGGATAAACCCCGATTTTGCGTTTTATCTCGTTTCGATTGCGAATGCGAGTTCGTTGTTCGGTAGATATGTTGCTGGTATTATGTCTGATCGTATAGGTGCGTTTCATTCTTTTTATCGTCCCTCGTCCCATCTTCGCTCCCCGTCACTGCACCTAATCTCTCGTAACCACCCATTTTGTGTGTTCAATGCTGACTGTGATTTTTTTAATGCGTGGTTTTGAATCGTTTGAATGCACTTTACTATTTAGGTCCTATGAATGTTATGATACCGTTTACGGGGTTCGCTGGGATATTGACTTATGCTTGGCCTTTT
Organism: Pluteus cervinus; assembly: GCA_004369065.1. Classification (NCBI taxonomy): domain Eukaryota; kingdom Fungi; phylum Basidiomycota; class Agaricomycetes; order Agaricales; family Pluteaceae; genus Pluteus; species Pluteus cervinus. The sequence goes on from ML208506.1 coordinate 47,693, forward strand.
GCGACGACGAAGACGAGTTTGGTTGTTATTACGATAATATATGGGTAGGTCCTCTTCCCTCCTCCCCGTCGGCACATCCCACCTCCCTTCTCCCCCTTCTCCCCGTTCCTTCATTCCCTTCGCTCTCTTTGCCTGTTCACTTCTGAAGTATTAATACCTTCATTCGTACAGATTTTCATCAGGTTCCTACATGTCCTTACTCTCCAACCCAATTATGGAAATGGGAGTAACGGGAGATGTAGGAAGGAGAATTGGAATGTTTATGAGCATATTGGCGATAGGTGCACTTGCGGGTCCACCGATTTCGGGTGCGATTAATTCGGCAACGGGTGGATTTGCGGTTGTTGGATATTACGCTGGTATGTCGACTGATGATCATACTTGTTTTTCTGGATGTGAACTGATGATGTATGGTTGTTTTTTTTAGGGACAAGTGTACTTGTGGGCGTTGGGATGATGTGTATAACGAGGTATTTGGTGTTGGGGCGGTGGGTTGGAAAGTTTTAGTGCCGTTGTCTTTCTTTCTTTTCTTGTGATGACTGGTATGACGATGCATAGAGATTTATAGCTATTAACGATATTTTATTAATGTATGGGACACTTTTTTGGATGGAATTCACGGATTCATAGACTCTAAATCGTTCGGCCTTCGAAGCCCGTTAGCCGGAGGTTCGATGACGTGCACTTGATTGACTCTTGCACAACACCAACACCCACGCGGCCATTCCTCCTCCTCCCAACGACTTACAAGTCCCTTCGAGTTGCACTCAAGCCCATACTAGACGATGTTAGGTACCTCCTCCACATACCCCTCTAACAATTAACCGAAATAAACTGACCTCCTCCTTGGCTTTCTTATTCGTTCTCCCCGTTCTCAGTGGTCGGTCTAACGGGTGGAATCGCCACCGGCAAATCAACTGTATCCACACTCTTGAAAGCGCAGGGTATTCCTGTGGTTGATGCGGATATTATCGCAAGAGAGGTGGTTGAACCGGGTACACCGGCGTTTAAGAAGATCGTGAAAGTGTTTGGCGAGGAAGTTGAAGTCGAGGTCGCGTTCGACGACGACGACGTCCCACCGGCAACAGCGAATCCTCCGCCGACAACGACGACGACAGGCTCGCGGCCTAAGAGGAAAGTCAAGAAGAACACCATCCTCCTTGAAGATGGTACCCTCGACCGTAAAAAACTCGGTTCGATCATATTCACCGACCCATCCAAAAGGAAACAGCTCAATGGGATTGTACATCCTGCTGTCCGACGTGCAATGTTCTTTGCGGTTTTGAAGAATTGGGTGCGAGGGGAGAGGATATGCGTATTGGATGTACCACTTTTGATTGAAGGTGGGTTATGGAGGTTCGTTGGTGAGGTGGTTGTTGTTTTTTGGTAAGTTCTTTCCTTGGTTTTCACAACGGGTTCAACGGTTAATATGACATTGCCCTCGTTGCAGTCCCACCGAAACTCAACTCTCCCGTTTGATAAGTCGGGACAACTCTTCCGAAACCGATGCATCCTCGAGATTAAACTCTCAAATGCCAATCACCGAAAAGGTTTCCTACGCGAACATCGTCCTTGACAATTCCTCAACCCGTGAAGAGCTAGAGAGTCAAGTGTCCGAACTTATAACTTTGTTAGAGAAGAAAGCAGGATGGCTTTGGAGGTTAAGTTGGTTGATACCACCAGTTGGGTTTGTATCGGCTTTGATCACATTATTATGGAGGAACACGAGGAGGTCAAAGATGAAAGTGAAGAGGGGTGATTAGAGGGAATCCCTTACTACATACACACAATACCACCCCGTAGATACGTCAGTGTATATCCTCCTCGAAATCTCCTTCCCAATATACTGATCCACACCGCACCTTTCCCTCCTCGTCAAGCTACACTTAACCTGCCTCGGACTACAATAAACTTCCTTCATAGGCTTCCACCCAACAAACCACTGGTGGAACGGTGAAGAGGTGACTGGTTATGTCTTTGTTCTCGTCAACGGCATTGCTCATGGCGCGTGCAAGTCCGTCCTGGAGATCCTTGTTTGTGACCACGGTCCTCTGAGCAACAAGCTAAAGGGCGCGAAGCACCGTAGGGTCCTGAAGATCCCGTTGGTTTGGTAGCTCCGGTACATTGATTGTGCGTTCGACTTTAATCCGTTGAATAGATATGCCGAGGGGGTATCCCTGTTGGAACGTATCCACCGTGGAACGCCTTCAACTACCTAAATGCCTAGCTGGCTTGTATGCCTAGGAACCTTTCAGTGAGTCGTCCATTCAGCGAGGTGATTCCACTTACATCCCCAGCCTCGACGACCTCAATAAGATCATAGACTACCCCTCCGTAACCTCCCGTAAATTCGAAAACGTTAACAAGAAAGCTGTCTTCGAAGGGACGTACACCATCCGGCTCGTACTTCCTCTTTATCACGTCGTCAAACTTCCTTGATAAACACGGGTCCAACAACTGGGTAGCCACCGCTGTGGTCCATTGCGTGTAAGTTGATCCTCCGACTTGCGCCAACCTTTATTGGGATTCTATCAGTGTCAAAGCCTGACAATTGGCTGCCATAGCTTTCGAAGGCAATCGCATGGATGTTTTAGACCATGTTGATCGTGTTCCCAAAACCCCAAAGTCCAGTCAGGTCGCCACTAAACGGAGCTGTGAGCACCAGTAATAACTCGTCGGTAAATGCATACACTCGCGAAGGTCAAACGCATTCAGCGCGCTCAACCAAACCCGTTGATCTGGTAAGTTCCATCGTGATCGTAGTCCTTCTGCAAGTTACCGCCGCTTTTATGGGATTTAGAAACGGAGGGCTGACAATAACCATGCAAGGCCTGCCAACGACGAGATAGCTGTCAGAGTGGTGGTGTAAAGTGGTAGTCTCATCGCAGGAGGAAGAGAAGCACGGGACTTATTCGTCGTTCACAGAGTAGCGCAAGTGAGACGGTGATGCAGGAAGTCGGGTGACGAGGTCGTGGACTCGTGGGGAATTGGCTGCAGCCGAGGCGGGTCTTTCCTTCTCCTCCTGCTCGCATTTCAGTAGCCTTCGGTGCCTCATACTTCATGCAGCTTCATGCTTCAAGCACTGACCGACCTCTAAAGGCCATAAATTTGGAACGGAGTGCCAATGGGAGGCGCCCTCATCCTTCCGTACACAAGTGATGGCTCTAGGACGGAGCAGATTGACGAGTGCCAGTGGCCTCTAGCCACAACTCTTCCTCTGGAAACCCCGCTGAAGGACCACCTGTTGGTAAGTACTTTCACCTTCTCATCTTCTGCGTTTCGAAGCTTGACTTTACTTGATAGTTTGCGTGTGATCGCAACCTTCTGAGTTCCACATGTTCAAAAGGCCAGCGCCATTGATTTGGGAGACCTTCAATGTCATCACCGCAAAGACCGTCGTCTGTCCAAGCATCTCTTTCCACCCCACCTTCATTTGATTATGCATGAAAAACGGACCTTTCAACCTGTCGTCAAACTTTCTCTGTTGGCCTATCAAGCGCCTGTGGTCACGAATCCTGGGGTTGCCTCCTCAACGTTCAACCCCGAACAGGGAGGCCGAAGCTGGCAAGAGGGACACGAAGCGACTAGAAGTTTGCATTAGCCCTGGGGATAGACGAAAAACCGACAGCTTCGGGAGTTGGATCAGAGTTTGGACTCATCTCCAATCAAGCTCAAAGTTCGTCCATGTCTCCGGATTGCATTCCGAACATGGGACACGCGCCGGAACGCATCGTTCAGGACTTGGAGCAGAGGATGATACTGCGCGTATACTGCTTGTCGCCGCGTTGAAGGTAAGTTTTCTTGTCATGTTCGAGTGGCATCCTCTATAACTCTTTCTAACCAGGTGGGAGTAACAAGCTTAACTATCATTTTCGCTAGTTTGACCCGTGTTACCCATATGTGCCTCTCCCAGTTGTATGCGGCTCCACGCCTATACGGTCGAGCCCTACGCATGACTAAATTCAGTCCTCTCTCTTACACGCATTACGTAGATGTTAATGTCGCTCGGGTATAAAGGTGTAGAATATAAGCAGAGCAGACAAACTCAACTATCATATATCATACACCGGCCTTGGAGTAAAGCCAGCTGATACCGTCTGTGGTGCCACCTGGACCATACCGCCTCCATTCCCGACGAGACCAAATCCTTCAACACTCAAACGGATAGCCTAGATGACATTGGGCACACAACGTAGAGACCAAGGTTGGGCCCCTGGCGCGCTGAGGGATAGTTGGGCGATTTGTCGGGTTTTCGGCGAGCAGGCTTTGGCCTGCCACGTTAGCAGGTCCTACTCGCCAGCCCCGCGAGAAGACAGTTCGGTTATCGTTCTAACGACCTCGACCACGCAAGTAAAAATGTGTTCCAGCTTCATTAGAAAGGTCATCAAGATTGGGAGAGATGGAAGCTGGCGAGGCGACACGGAGACCCGGCAAGTGGGCTTGCGTATGTTGTGTTGTGTTTCGCGACAGCTTTGCTCATTCGCAACATGTGTCCGCCACGTTCTCGCCTCTCTTGACTTCGTACCACCACCACGGTTCATCAATAGTCGCATCGCCAGCACGAACGAGCGAAAAACGACGTTCAAACAATGCCATTCTTCAAGAAAACCAATAAGACTTCGGCTAACCAAGCCAATCCCAACACAGCGTGAGTTTGCATGGTCTTATTCTCGTCTACTCGAGGTATTGAAGTCGGTGGGACGTTTTTAGAGCGTTAATTCACATCATGGGTATGTGTGGTCTTTGTATGTATTGTCTTGGGTCTCGGTGACGAGGTGTTAGATGTGAGAATGCTCGGAAATTTCAGAGCAGACAGTCACCTTCAGTTGTCCATTGCTGATGGCCAACCGAAATCTCTCAATGCAAAGCCTCATAGGGTCTATCAAGAGAGGCTTCCTCACAAAATGGAGGGGCTGGAGGTTGTATTGTCTGTTGATAAGATTATGTATGAGGTCTACTTCATCTCAGTGGTAATTGTTGATAACACTCTTTTCAGCCCTATCCAGGGCACACATATCATCATTGAGATAGTTGAACTCCGTACTTTCCATTCTAACATTGTCCTGGCCAAGCCAGAAGTGTTGTTGGTGGACATGTTGTCTATTTTGAAACAATCTGACCAAGAAGGTATGAGGTGTTGGGTATATTAACAGATAAAACTCAATCATGGTTTCTAGTGGTGGTGTATACCATTCCCAATACATTTTTCAAGTTGACAGTCAAGAAGGCAGGTGGTGCTCCTTTCCTTTAGTCAAGTCTAGCTTAACATTATTGAAGGAGTCTCTGAGCACATTACTCCAGCAGGCAGTAGTACCAGAGAGCCTGATTGGATCCCTGGGTAAAGCTAAATCAGCAATTGATCTATTAATGAGTATTGGAGATCCACTTAGTCAGGTATGGTAGTGCATCACCATCTTGGTGTTTATATTAACAAGTGCACTAGCTTCATCCAACTGCCCAATTAGTTGTAGGTCTTATCAAGTCTGTGGTTGGAGTAAGTATACCTTGGAGTTTTATGGAAGGAGTATTACAATTGAGGACATTTTTAGATCCTGGAACAGCAAAAGTTATGCTATGAAAAGCTTTCTGATCTTTTTGAGAAGATGACAACCTTACTTCCACATTTTGAAAGAATGCAGAAACTCAAGAATTTCAACAGTCTTCAACCAGTTATCAAACAGATTTTAGATCACATGGAGACATCACTGAAAGTTGTGCTTAGTTCTACCAAATCCAATTCACTGAGTAAGCTTACATTTCCAATTAGAATGAGAATTGGTTTGTTAACACAGTGTAGAACAATTCCTTGACTTTGTTGTCTTGTCTCAACAAGCCAACCAATTTGCAGACCTTTCTTCTAAATTTGACACTCTCTATGGTAAATTTGACATTGCATTCAAAGCAGATATGGCTATTCTCCAAGGTTGGTGTACTGTTAATTTGTATATGTAGGTTCTAACTTTCATTAGACCAACTTGTGGAAAATGCAATCAGGGAAACCCTAGCAAGACTCAACTATGTTGAGGTCATACCAGGAGACCAATGCATGGATGATACTAAAGTTGCTACTTTAGCAGATATTCAGACTTGGACACAAAGTACTGAGGAGCCAGTATTTTGGCTTTGTGGACCAGCTGGTACTGGTAAAAGCACTATAGCAGCAACTGTTGCATCACAGCTTATGACAGCTGGTAAACTTGCTGGTTTTTATACTTGTAGAAGGGATCATAGTGCTCTCAGCAATCCTTTGCAGCTCTTGAGGAATATCTGCTATAGGCTGGCCCTAGTATATAGGCCTTTTGGGCAGCAGGTTGCCAGAGTTATTGAAGGTGACCCACACTTTGGGTCTGGTGCAGATACCATAACTTCACTGTTTCAAAAGTTGCTAAAACAACCATTGGAACTGTTGACAGATAAACCAACTAAAGCTCCATTTGTAATTGTTATTGATGCACTGGATGAATGTGGAAAGAAGGGAGATAGGGTTGAACTGTCAAAATGCCTCCTTGAGCTTACTACAGTTGGAAACTGGATCAAGGTGTTTATTACAAGTAGAAAAAACCCAGAAATAGAAATGCAGCTACAGGACAGTTCAAAGTTATGTGAGATCAACACAGAAGACTGCCACAAAGATGTGGAAACCTTTGTCAGAAACAAATACTCAGAGTTTCATTTATCAGAGGCAGTAATCAGTGACCTAATTAATACTGCAAATGGGTTGTTTATCTGGGCTATGACAGCTTTCAGGTTTTTAGAACAAAGCTTGGATTGCAAAAATGCTGCAAAGCTTTTACTGAAGTCTCAAAGTAGTCAGTTACACACCTTATATAAGACCATCATCAGTAATGAGATTGGAAGTGATTTTAGTAATGTTGAAACATACCAACAAATTATGACTGCTATTTTACTTGCAGCAAAACCATTATCAGTGTTTGCCTTGTCGCAGCTGACAGAATGTTCAGAAGAAGTTGTTGAAAATATGATTCAGAGGCTACATTCAGTTATCTCTCTCAATGTTCATAAAATAGTGAAAATTCTGCATCCATCATTTGCAGAGTATTTACTGAATGACAAAAGTCATGTAGACAAAACATATCATATTGACAGTAGCCATGGTCATAGTATGTTGGTCAGCAAATGTTTGAAAGTGTTGAAAAGCAACTTAAAGTTCAATATGTATGATATACCATCTTCATATATGTTGAACAAGGAAGTTGCTGGGTTACAAGAAAAACAAAATGACCCAAAGTTATCACACATTCACTATGCAGCATTATTTTGGACTTTTCATTTGGCAAAGCTTGAGAGCATGTCTACAAAACAGGCAAGAGCTTTGTGTGAGATATTTGGTGGGCCATGCACATTGTACTGGATGGAGGTATTGAGTCTACACAACAGCTTTCATGAGGGACTGAAAGGCATACAATATGTCAATCAAATAAAGATACTAGCAATGCAGGACCAAATTGAAGAAGAGAAATCTCTTGTTGAGATACAAAGAGAAACACATAGCTTGTTTGATGACTTGTATCATTTTGTGGATCTTGCAAAAGGAGCAGGATCAGTGTCAATTCCTCATATATATTTGTCATGCTTGCCAATAATTCCAAAAGGTGCTATACTGCAAAAGAACATACTTTCCAAGTTCAAGAACATTGTACAAATAAAGGGAATACCAGACATGTGGAT
>ML208507.1:0-19220 GCA_004369065.1 Pluteus cervinus
CCCTTTGTGAGTTATGGATTTTCGCAATCTATGTATAAACTTACGACCAATTGTCCTTCGAGGAAGCAGCTGCTGGTTCCTTGATGGGCCCCTCCTCGCTATAGTTTTGGAAGCGTGCCTTGCCCTTCCCCTTTTCTTTCCTTCCTCCGGCGTTCTTGTCCTTTCTGCTCCCCGCAACTTCCTCTGTGTCCTCCTCATCATGTTTATTCTCTCCTGAAGTCCTTTTCACAAGGAGAGTCTTAACCGTGGATTTCAAGCTGGACTTCACCTCGCTTGTGAGCGCGGCGATCGTGGTGGGTTCTGGTGGCCCAGCCCTCGTTTTGGGCTTGTTCGAAAGTGGCAGGGATTGGATAGCGGAAACGACACCATCGACATCATCTGCGAGGATGGACAGATCACCAGCAGACGGAGATTGAACGGAGCTCAGTGGCTTCCGTGAAAGGGTGGAGCCGCTGGCGGATGGAGTCTGAGAGACAGAAGGACGGGCGTCCAATTGTCTTTTTACAAAGGCTTATGAGCGAATGAAGACATATACAAGAGAAAAGAGGACTTACTTTGTATCATTTATCCCCTGCCAGTGAGCTATTTGTGTTTCCAGCACGAAGAGGCTCTGCAGGCCTAGTTCTGTCTCCAGCCTCGCAAGCTCGATGGCAAACTCCTTATCCCTCGCTTGAATGTATTCCTCGAGTAGATCTTCCACGTCCAGATATTTGCATTCGTGGACGAATTCCGGGGCGACGTCTTTGATGGCATCTCTCAAAAAAGAGCTGATGCCAGGGTCGTAAGAAACAACGGTAGGCGTCTCAGACCCTTCCTCGCGAGCATGCTTCCTCCCACTCCTAGCAGCCTCCTTATCCTCCCTACCATCGCCAAGCACTTTATCTTTCCTACTCGCAATCGTCTGCGACCTGGTTTGAGCACGTGAATTTGCCGATTTCGAAAATGCGGAGCTTGGAGTTGAAGGCTGGTTGGACGAGGAGGGTTGGGGAGGCAAGGATGATTGTCCAGCATGGGAAAATGATGAGGACTGCCTGGCGAGGGAAGATGTCGTGGAAGGCACCACTATTTCTTGTTCTGGGGCCATGGATTTTTTCTTTCTTTTGCGAGCCATGATTGTTCTTCAAGGAAAGGCAAAAGTTGGAAATAAGTCCTCGAGGACGCTAAGGTGGGCCGGGGTATATGTCGTCAGAAGCTAATCCGTTGGTAATGCGGCTGGATGGATGCAAACGCGATACGGTGAGTCCGGTTGTCGAAGGCGACGTGCGCGGTGGTGGGTGAGTGAATGCGCTGTATATCGTCGCCGACACGATAAGCCGCCCTTGAACACCACAAGGTGCTTGCTCGTAGATGCGTTCGCGTTAGGCAGCTGGCGACGCGTACTGTCTTTCGTTCTACACTCTACTCTCCCACCCAGCTCAGTTTCGCTGGCCCAGGATTGGTCGAGGAGCGTAAACGCGAAAAACGGCGAAGATGCCGCCCGTAGTATTCGCCCGTGTTATAGGAAATCTGTTGAAAAGACAAGATAATCAGCGAAGAGGTAAAAAGATATACAGCGGGCAGTAATGCGGGTAAAGGCTTACTACTTGGCGTGGGCTTTGACGCGTTAATGAAGATATTCAAAGTTTAAGCTTTTAATGAGGCCCCTGTCCGTCGTTCCACGCTCTACTCTCCGCCCCCAGCTCAGTCTCGCTGGCCTAGGATTGGTTGAGGACCGCGAACGCGAAAATGAGATAGTTATGGGAAACTGAATATACAAAAAAAAATTAAACGGCGACCGTCACGTGACTTGGTGATCCGGTACCTCGGATCATCCGAACTCAAAGGAAATGAATTCTTTACACAATTTTGCTTGCTCTTTTCTTTTGAGATTTAATAAATAAGCCTTTGAATAAGAAGGAAATACACTGCGTCTGCTAAAGAAGCAAGAGAACGATTGGGATAAGATGCAATGATGTGCTGAGAATATCTAAGGGAGTTGGGGCGGGGAGTTGCGCAACGATGCTTGGGGATTGGCATATTGGCAACTGGCAACGAGGATCAGCGCTGCATAGCCTCGTTTAGGTTGCATTGCATCGTGCAGCACCTCTGAATTGAAAAACGAGGAGGGTCTGGAGCGGATGATGATGGATGCTTGAAGTTCGTACAGGTTAGCGATTGTCAAGGCAGGAGTTGAAAGAAGGCATACGTACTTGTCATATGGAGCACGGCTGTCTTCTTAAGCTTTAAGGATCTTGTCCTTTGCATCTTTGGGCAAGAACCGTCCCTGCCAGCCCGTGCTCGTCACCAGTCCATCACCCTCTATAGAGAAGGCGTTCGGTCCTTGGGCCTGCATATAAGTCGTAGAACGCAATACAAGAAGGCGTTGGAACTCCTTGACGGTATAGCCTAAAGCGAGCCTCTCCCTGTGCGTTCGGCCAGCTCGGTGCACTTTCTTCTTTTCCGGGGCTTTCGTGGCTCCAGCGTCTTCTAGAGGGTCAAGCCGAATCTTCTTGCTGCAAGGCCGTCCATCTTGGCTAGGATCCTTCGGCCTTAAGCATCCTTGATATAGGCTTTGTGACGAAATTGGTTCCGGCGGATTAAACGTGCAAATGGGGATGCCGCTTCCCTAACAAACTGTGCCTTATAAGGGGCTTGATCCCTTTGAGGTGACGCTTGCATTGCAGTTGTCGAGTTGGGTGCTAAAGCAGGTGGCGGATGTATGGGAGGAGAGAGGGGGGAGGTGCGGGACCATGTGTCCTATTTGTCTTTTCTGGGAACAAAAGGTACTCAGCGCATATTCGACAATATATCTTCAGCATCTTACCATTGTCTGTGGGAGCAGCTTTTTCAACCAGGCAGGGCCCGTCTGTAAAAAAAAAGCAAGTTTCCTGTTCGTTCTTCAGTTAAGATTTAGAAATGCTTTTGAGTGCGAACTTACGACTGATGGGTCCGGTCTTATTCACGCTATAATTGTGGAGGCGATCCTTCACCTTCGCCTTCGCCTTGTCCTTCGCGTTCACGTTCGCCGTGTCTTTCCCTTTCCCCGTGTCCTTCGCCACGTCCTTATCCCTTCCTTTCCCCAATACTTCCCCGACGTCCAAGCTCCCCTGTTCTTCTCCTGATACGCTTTTAGCTAGGAGGGATTCATCGGTCGAAGACTCCAAGGACGATCACAACTCTCTTGCCAGCAGGGCGACGATGGTGGATTTGACCGTGGCATCCTTGATTGAGGCATTGCCCTCGTGGGGCGGGCTATCCGGTTGCGGTTGGGCTGGTAAGACGGGCCTGTGGATTGCTTTTCAAGATGACAGCCAATGCAGCAGAGTGCTTGTCACGTGAAGCAGAATGCAGGCCCTTCCCCGCCTGTTCCAAAGCAGGACGCGCCGCGGGTTTCTTCCTTTGGCGCGACATGGATAGAGCTGCAGGGCGTAGCCAGAGACGTGTATCAGTGGTGGGGGACATGATCGGCGTTCACGTTTTGTGAGATATGGACGGAGGTGCGTATATGCGTCACGTCGGGTATGGGGTGTGCCAATGTGTCTCCGTTACGGCGTTATGCGTTCAGCAATATGGGAATATGTGGAGGGTGGAGATGCGCGGATATGGTGACAACACGTTATATGTGCTGTCAAAAGCTGCAGATAGTTAAAATGGTTGGGAAGTTCCTCGCTGTCCTGGTCGAGAGAGACGGCGAGTCCCTCAAAGGATGGGTGGTCGAGTTCTTTGTCTTGATGTTCGCTTGGGTCTTCCTCATCAGTTCCCTCGCTCTCAGTACCATCTAATAAGACATGCCCAAAGATTAGTTTATATGGCCATGCTGCAAGATAGAAGTGTGTAACGTTTTCAATCTGAGAGGTCAGGGGGTGTTCCATGACGTGATAGAGATTAGGGTGGTGAGGGTTCCGATTGGACGAGGGGAACGCCACCAGCAACAACGAACACAATGTAGCTGAGGTGGGTTTGCCTTGCCGCGCTCAATAGCGATTTCAATCTGATTCTTCTGGGATGGTTGAAATGTAGTGCTCGAAGTCGTACTCGGAGTTTGAAGTGCCCATGGGAATGGTAGGAGACGGAGAGCTTGGAGTTCTCATGGGAATGGGAATAGTAGGAGAGGCAATAAGTATCGTATTTTGGTGCCAAAGATATTGAAGGCAAGGAGGGAGGGAAGAAAGGGACAGGCCAGCGGAAGGAAGCCACTGCATCCTTGAGGATTTAAAGCGTCAGGCGCAGGGAGGGGTTAAGAGGTATTGTCAGCCAACAGCAAAGCACTGGCAATGAGACGATGTCGTCCAAAGCGGTCAACCCCCAGAATACATGTACAGTGGCATCCCAATGTGCAATTGAGAAAAGAGAGAAATTTCAGACCCAGGGGAGTCAAAGAACAATGCGCGTCGATTGGCCGACGGGTGAGTACCCCAGTGACGTCCCCATTTCGATGATCATCCAAAAAGCTTCCCACGGGCTCTCGGGACGGAATCAAAATGCTTCCGGAGCGGACCCACAATGCGGGACTCGGAACCATTCAACCGGTGACTCCGTTGCTTACCGGCTTGGATGGGCGTAGAGAGCGAAGAGCCTGACATAGCCATAAGCCAGATACCGCCCAATTTTAGAACGTTATTTTGTTCATCGGAAACTCAAGAGGCGGGGTGGGGAAGTGAAGGGGCTGCCAAACTGGGGATTTGAATTCCATGGGCTAAAAAGACTCAATGGGGACCTTTCTCGTAAATTTCGAAGCAAATTCAAGGCTGGTATGCGAGAAGATCTAAAATATCCATCACCAGGAAACTGGAAGAACCTCAGGCTGGTAATAGGGCAAGACAAAGATAGATTGGCCGAGGCGGAGATTTATAAAGCCAGGTTCCCCCGTATTCGGCAACAACAGTCCAGGAAGGATAGGTACTCATCAAATTAAATCCGGACTGCTTCGATGGCCAAACCTTCAGATACGATGTGGGCCAAACCCGACGGAGCAGATGTTGACGACAGCTCAGCATCGGAAATAGTTAACTCAACATCGATGAAGATCCACAAGAAGCAGGGTGGTTTGGTTGAGTACGTTACATTGGCTGTCTCTTAATTATTTAAACCAAGGCTCTTTGTTTTAGTACGAAGAATGGGTAGAAGCGCGAGACGCAGGACAATCCGAATCCTCCAAGGTGTCAAGAAATAGGTTTTACCTCAAAAAAGCAGTATTTTCGCACCCCTTGGTTCAATTGGGAGACCAAGTCCTTCGACAGATAAGGACGAAATTCTAGATGCGTATCTAGAGAGCAAAATTAGAAGGAAATGTGGCGTGGTAGCACCATGCAACATACCAGAGGTTTATGGATTTGTATTGATGATTCGTGAATAAAGAGACAAAAAGGCTGGGATATGATGAGATGAGGTAACTGGTTGAAGAAATACACGAACCAGCCATCGCCCCCACTAAAGAAGCGAAGACCTTCTGGAAGATAGGCAACGATATACCACAATGCATGAAAACTGAAAGAAAAAATAATAATGATCAGAAAACATGCTATGTTGGAGCTTCGAGCACCTTACCTGACTGAAGCCCAGCCAGCGCGTCCATAGCGGACCGATGATTATTCACGAACTTCGTATTATAGCGATCCACCTGAGCGAGAAGATTCTGGTACACAACATCCACGCTGTAGATCATGTCATGCAGTGACCCCCTGGCCCCCATGCAGGCCGTTCGGAAACTGACCATTACTGGGCGGTGGAATATGAGTTGGATATACATCGCACTGGGAGGTCGCTTACTTCTCAGACATTGTTTCAGCCCTTCATCGAACTGCCACGTCTCTTCTTTGTATTGTGCTGCTCCTCCGAACCTCAGGAACACAACTAGGAGCATACTGGGGTTAATGAGTTCCTTCATTGCAGTGTACTCATCCAGCGCCTTTTCAATGGCATCCCTACATTCAGCGAAGGAATCCCGGACTACCTCCAATCGACTAGCGGTGAGCCAGAGGTGGACACGCCGACGCTCCACTTGCTTGGCTTCCGCTTGAGGGTCTCGGAAAAAAACTCGGCTGTGAGATTGAGCAGCAACGGGCTCAGAAGACAGCGAGTGGGGGGCTGCGGTGGGGAGAGTACTGGAGGCGGCAGTGGCAGGTCCGTTGGGAAGATGGCTCGGAGGCTGACCGTCAACAAGGGACCTGCTGGTGTCGATCATATGGCGAGGGGGAATGGTCGTTCGTTGTGCAGACATTAGAGCGCCGCGATATTGGAGAAAATATGTGGACGCTATGTATTTATCTCGTTCGACGCACCTCCAACCAAATGCCGGTGGAGTTCTTGCCACATAAGCTTCCTGATACTTCCCATACGGGTGCTAGAAGGCGGGATCGGGCCTACTGGATGATCATCCGTGATCCGTTGGGCAAAAGTCTTCAAAATGGAAGAGCCTCTTCCATTTTGACGACTTTTGCCCAACGGATCAAAGCGCAAGAAGGGCGGGTAGGCATTTAGGCTTTTTGGAAGCTCAGGACTTGCGACCGTTTCCAGCGGGGTCAGACATCGGGCAAACTCGTATCTTCTTCACGTCCTTCGCACCTTTCATTAAGATCAGGCTCTGGATCGTGGTTCTTCGTCAGTCTTCCTAGAATCCTGAGTCAACGGAGTAGCTTCAAAAGTGGAGTTAGCTTTACTCTGTCAAGACTCGTCCACTCGTACGATTTCAGTCTAGTGTGGCTGTTTTGATCGGCGTTGTGTTTTGTTCTCTGCAAGAACACGCATTGAAGCGGGGGGTCTACTTTAATTTGTGCTAGACATTCGTCATGTTCGTGTGTCTACCGCATGTGTTCGCTGGGTCAAAGACGTGAGCGAAAGCGGCGTACACATAGAAAGGAAGCATTGCTTACGCACGTCAAAGGTTTGGGACGGCAACTGAGTCGCGAATGCCTGGAGCTACCCGATTTCCGTCTGCTTCAAGTCCCAGCTTTGGGCCCCAGTATCCCGTTGAATAGGCTGCGAGTAGATACTGGGCATGAGAAGGGCAGGAAAGTTGTGATACCCTGACATGGAGTACCCAATTTAACATGCCGAAACGAGATCTAGTGCTGGGCGATAACTATGCCCCCCAATGAATTTTCGTCCAGCATGTGGCGAAGTGTCGTTTGAATGTTGGCAACCCCAAAGTTTTCTGAACCAGGATCACTTTGGGTGATCATCGGAGTGGCTAGAGTTGGAAATAGGTTTTGAGGATATAGATAGGGAAGATCCTCTAGCTCACCATTTGACTCTTTGACGGCATCAAGGAAGAACTTCGCTACCAGGCGAGGATTTTTGTTTGTCCACCAAATTTTCATCCGGTTGTTGTATCCCGTGAAAGGATCTGTTGAATTGTGAAGCCATAGGCCATAGCGCGGTCCCCACTTGTCATGTTGATCCATAACCCACAACTCATTGACCCCACTTGCATAAAAAACCTTTCTTTTGAAGTTATTTGCATGGCGTCGTCGGAGCTCAACAGCTTCAGGCTCCATAATCTTGAGAGCTTCAGCAATGGCAAGCCTGTAAAATGAAGACTGTTCATCACAGCTAATAAAAAGATAATCAAGCATACCTTGAAACCTTCATTGTTTTCTCGCTCAAAAGTTGACGTTTTAAACCCTCAGCTCCCTTTGTGGGAAAGCGAACCCTTAGCTCAAGGATGGCTGCGATAAGTTCAGCACTATTGGCTGTATACTTTTGCTGTCTGGTACTCAGCAGTCCCCACGACTTTCTGAATCGCTGAACTGATTTTGTGCTAGGGAGAGAGCAATTAGTTTTCTCGACAAATGTAAAACAAATGAGAAACTTGCCTGAGACCATACTGGCTAGTATCATATTCATCTCGAAGGAACTCTGCAATTTCTTCGTCTGAGAATCCACGGTAGAAATAGGCAGTTAAGCTGCGCCGGATCAACACCTCGGGTGCTGTAAGTGACATCAGCACCTAGTCTGACTGGAGGTGTAGAACTTACGTAGAGGTTTATACTGATTGGGCATCTTGAACACTGCCCTAGCGATGGGTAAACTTTCCAAGAAGCAAAACACGTTATTTGTGTGATCAACACAAGTGGACGCGTTTGGACGCGTTATTTGCATGTTGCATGATATGTTGATGACACAGCCTTGAGCGCATCCTCTGGAACTTGGGGTTCTGAGGCTCCGTAGTCAGGTCTTACTTCAGTCAAAGTAACTTCATGCGACCTGTGCTTCTCACAATTCAAGGCTCATTTTTTCATACCCATAATTACTGATGCTACTCTGTGCCCTTCTTGTAAACACTCATTCATTTTTGATGAAAGCGATTCCCTTGTTTCCAGATACGATCCGTTGCATTCATTCCATCTTCAGAGCCTGAGATAATGTTGTCAGTCTCAGAATAAAGACAATGTGCAAATGAAAGTAACTTACCTTTGATATAGTCTGCCGTGTACACCTTCTTACTCACATTGAATGTTGGACCTTGATACCCATAGCTATCACAATCCTTCTGTCTAGTCCATGCCGCCTCAAATGCATCATTACCCTTAAATGTCAGTTGGATGAAGTTCTCAAGGATGTCACCTGTGATTTGAGCATCACCGTGCCTATCTTTTCGGGTACTAAGTCGATTGTGAAAAACTAATGCCCGACATTGGCCTGCCAAAAGATCCCAGTAGAGAGTTTGCGGACTCAGATACCTCTCGGTAGCATCTGGATCATCTGCAACGAGGTCGAAGTAGTGCCAAAGCCAGTTTCGGAGATGACGGGCTCGACGGCGTGCTTCAATCATTTGATCTAGTTGAAGGGCGCTGAGGGACTGCTTGGGATCTGCTCGGTAGGTCCGGAAATGTAAAATGTTGCTCAGCTCGCACAAGTTGATGAGCATCATGAGGTCAACCATTCCTTCGAATGATAAGACATAGGGCAGATGTGGGCTGTCCGTATAGAGGGCAGCTGGGTTGCTGATATAGAGTGTTGTGTAGAGTTCGTGATAAACGCATACCAGCAGTCCAATCAGAAAAGTCGATGTATCGGTGTGTTCGGTGTTAGTGAGGACAGAGCCAGTGCTGAAGCATTGAAGAATGCCATACACTGTCCTTCGCAGTGTGGAGCGGGCAATGTAATGGCCACCGGTGCAAATAGACGCTTTCAAGGTTATGACGGCGTGGGGGAGGAATGGTTGCATGCGGCTTTGAAAAACAAGGAAGTTAGCATGAATCGAAAGTATTCGGAAAAGGGGGCTTACAGCCCATCACCAGCTGTCAAAATAACAGCCTCTATTCGACAGTTCTTGGGCATAGCGTGATAGACCTGGAAACCTGCTGTGAACGTAGGGTTGGCAAGGTCGTCTGGATTGAGAGGGGTGGCTATTATCCACAATTTCAAGCCAGCATGTACATCGATAAATGTTGCAAAGCCGTTTGCATCGACATGCCACTGATGGAATGTGCCGTCAGTAGCTGCAAGTCCCCAGAAACGTCCGGAGAGTTCCTTAACAGCATCTGTGAAAAGCTTGCAGTTCTTGATGTGCGTTCGGCGGGCCTGTTCGTCACTTTGAAGTCCGAGCTCAGTTGCTGTGGCCCAGCCTAAAGGAATACTGAGTATATTCATTAAGCGTTGCTTATCCTCTGGTAGGTCCGAGTTTTCGGCAATATCTATCAATGTCCCAAGACGGTAGTGTTCGTTGCTTGCATCTGAGGTCGGAACAGATAGGTCTAATAATGTCTTGAGTTTAATAAAGCTGACAGTTCAATATATGAAATGTTCATACCGTGCAATTCCCGCAAAATCGTTAAACAAGAGCCCCCTCCGAAATTTTGAGTTATGATCGAGGTATTGAGCTTTTTGAACCTGCGATCATCTCCACGAATGATAAGATTTTGTGTTCGGAATGCTGATTGGACACTGTTAGGATCCTGCTGCATATTGCGAAATTCTTCCCGAGTAATGATACGGAAGCCAGAAGTAGTACCCTCTTCTCCTTGAAGCTGATCAATGGATGAAAGAAAGGCCGGTCGATTGTCGCTCTTGTTATACCCTGCAATAACCACATCTAAGACCGCTTCCAGCCAGAGAAGCTCGGTGTGGGACTTTACTTCCAACTCAGTTCTGGTATCACAGTTGATAGAAAAATGATCTTACATGTGCAACAGGTGAATAATCGAACGGTTGTCCATCAGAGGCCCACAATTGGAATGTCCGTGTGCTATGTATCAGCTAAAATATATAAGAAACCAGACAATGACACAATCCTGATAAAAGTAGTTACCTTTTGTTCAGGCATGGAGGTGATGGGATCGATTCCTTGGATTTCCTGTGTTCAAGTTCCAAGTAAGACATCAAATAATGAACTGGATCACAACCATATGCTTACACGTTCGTCCGTACAATCTTGAATGGCAGAATACACCAAATTTGTTGTTGGCAATGCCACGTCATAGTCCCAAGGTTCATCCTTGATGATACAACGTACATCATCGTCCAAGGGTTCACCTTCTTCTCTGTCTTGGTGCGCTGTGCTTCTGCTCTTGAGT
Organism: Pluteus cervinus; assembly: GCA_004369065.1. Lineage (NCBI taxonomy): Eukaryota > Fungi > Basidiomycota > Agaricomycetes > Agaricales > Pluteaceae > Pluteus > Pluteus cervinus. The sequence goes on from ML208507.1 coordinate 10,497, forward strand.
TTCGATGCGTGCTGATTAACACGGCTTGATTGCTTCAATTCCGTATGGCGAGACTTGAATTTTTTTGACACAGGTGCTTTCTTCTTGGGGGAGGTGCTGGGTGACGTGTTGGGCGAACCAATTGTTGTATCTCGAAAACGGCGCTTCCGGTCTTGTTTTTTGTGCCTTGATTGTCCGTCTTCACCATTCTCACCTCCACGTTCGGTTTCTTCATCACCTGCTTCTGGCTGTATATCATTTGTTGCTTGTCGCTCCTCTTCGTCCTCGTCCTCGTCCTTGTTGTCTATGACTTGTGAACTATGCTTTTTTGACATTTGGTCTTCTTCTTCATCCTCCTTGCTGTCAACCTGTGGCACATCATGATCACGGTAACTGATGTCTTCTTCCAGGGGATTAGGAGGTTTGGAGAATGAAAGGTTTGATGCCGCATATGTAGCAGCTGGCACAATAGGAGTTGGAGTTTTGGAGCAGGATGACCGCGAAGAGGGGGGGGTTACAGGGTTTGCACCTTGTGAAAGGGTATGAGTGCCAGCGCAAATACAACAGAGAGAAACGCACAATGGCTAAACCAGTTTCGCTCGACAGAGGTTACGCTACTAACCGCATCAATGACGCTGGCGCAGGCGCCCTGGACTGCATCTTCTGCCAACACACCATTTGCAATTTGAAATAATGCGGTATACAAGGCATATTCTGTCTTGCGTATTGCCTGCGGCTTTGAGCCACCCACACAAACGAAGGCCTGGGTAGCGAGGATAAATTTGAAGATAGTTTCATTTCCATAAATAGCACGTACCTTAATTGACTTCCAACGAGCTATCTGTTTTTTGATGAAATTATTTCCCGAGAGAAGGTAAAGGGGAGAAGCGAATGCGGCCAGCAAAAGTGTGTGGTCCCAAGTGTCTATGTGTTTCTTGAGTAGCACAAGAACTGCTGTCGGGTCTACATCCTGCAAACCAAGTTCGTGGACTAATTTTACAATCGTAGAGTTCTCTTCCTTGAGACTTCACCACATCGTCAGCTATATGCCGAAAGTACGCAGTCGGGTTACACGTACTCTTCAGCCAGTTTCGATAGTGTATCTGTTGCCCCTGCACCCTATAGAGCTGCTGTTAGTTAGGTAGAACACCAACAGAGGTAGAGGTACGTACATCAAGTATTAGTGCCAGACGTAGGCCCACCATTTGGAAGTTAGTCAATGCTTGTTGGGTACCCTCACGGCACAGTGTCCGGCATACATTGAGGAATACACGATAAACACGGGGAAGGGAAGCAGATATACTGCAGGTCTGTGCTTGTTGCCTCGAGAGAAGGTCTTGATGGCGGTTTATTACAAGAGAGTCCCATGTCTTCACTGGTGTGATATCAATCTGGAGCAAATTCAATGGCTTCCAGGAAAGGATGGCAAATACATACTAAATCCAATAAGTTCATAGAATGCCGTGGTGGGTGAATAGAGCAGCGGTCAACTCCCAAGTTCAGCCAAACAAGAGTATCCGCGAGAACATAGTGAAGTAGAGGTTCAGCCAAAATCTTGGATATTCGTCTCCCAGTGTGACCCTCGAGACCGGTGCCTGTCAGAAGCGCTTGTTTGACAAACGGCATATCAGTTGAAAGTACTGTGATAGCATCTGCCGAGGTAAGAAGGGCCTTTGCACAAATCCAGGTTCACATATGGGTAAGACATGCTGTAAGAGATACGTACCTTGACCGTCACATCTCCAGCTTCCCAATCAGACAAACACTTCCATGGAAGGTCTTCAAATTCGCAAAAATCACGAAGACAATTAGGGAGCATTTTGTGTTTGTCGGGGACGTGTTCAAATGAAGGAGGAAACAACGTCGAACACGTTGAACCCTGAAAGCTTAAATTTGTCAGCATCCTCAAATTTAGGATAGTGACATCATTATCCTCATGCAATGGTTGCAGTGTGCCCACCGGTTTGTTTCCCGAGCGCCTACTGACCAAGTCTGTACTGTAGGTTCTTTGTTCTTTATTGCCCAAATAACGCCCAGAGAAAACCTGTTCGAATAGCGTCCTTACAGATCAGAGAGTTATTCAAGACAGTCAAGCGAAAGAAGGGGACGGTGTAAGCGCTACAGGAACTGGGACAAGGAGGTTGACGTTCCGGGCTTCTATCATCGCAGCTTAACCGAATCAATTCAGGACGCGTGTGCTGTTGACTCGTCCAAGTCCTTCCACTGGCATCCGCCTTGGACTGATACAACGGAGCGCATTTACGGCGAGCTTCATACGTCGCTCGCTTTTCTAAAGGCAGAACTTGCTGACTTCCAACTGAACCTGGATCTCACCTACCTCAGATGCGTTTAGTTTGGGAACCAACTGAAGTACGAGCGAGGTCGTGACCCGCCAGAGTAGCATAACCTGCCGAATGTACGCCTTTTACACCTTTCGCGCATTATCCACTAATATTCATAATTCCCGACCGCGCTACTCATTTTATTCGGGCCAATTCAGTGAAGCCAACAGCCCCACTTCTGACTCATTGTGAGCGGCACCAGAACAAGGTGATGATGTACACAAAGTGGAAATTACAGAAAATGACAGGGAAGGAACAGAACCGGAAGACGAAGAAAACAAGGACTAAGACGATGATGGGGACGAAGTAATTATGTGGCTATGAATTTGGGGGCTATTAAAGTAAGAACCTGGCGAAGGGCAGAGAAGAATTCGCTACAGGCCACGGCTCTACCTACCAACGCATATCCCTACGAACACAGTTTGCATATGGAAGGTTCAAGAACAAGGCGACGGCATAGAGGCTTTTCTTTAGCACTGAGTTCGGTCCGTTCATCCTTTTATCATTATTAAACATGGGTCTTGAGAGGGCGGCTACTCAACGCACAGAACAAGGCCTTTAAGATCATAACCAATTTGATGAATCACACATTGCTATCACCCCAGCGATGCTGCCCGGCTCCTGGCAGTCGACTGATCCCCGCCTGTATGTGTCAAATAGAGAGGTGCATTTTCGAAATCAATTGACTGAAAACCATGAGGAAAGCCAGACAGCTGCTGTCACTTTAAACTCAAGATCTGTGGGTGACTGGCTGCGGCTATGCTACCCGTTGTCGACTCATTTCTTTTTGCCTTTTCCGTAGCTTGATGAAATGAGGCCTGCTGGCTATGCTAATTTTGGACATACAAGCCTGTTCAGAACATTTGAACCAGCAAAACATGTTGCAGCACTCGATGGTTGAGCAGGTGGTCCTTTCCTCACGCTGTGGAATTCAATTGCAATGTGAGTGTTGTATTTAATGGTGACGTAATGATAATACTTTGACCACATCCCTGCATGCCCCCGGTGTGGCATAGTACCCTGGCTCGCTCATGTTGCACGGACATTGCAAAGCTTGTTTTACACATTAAATTCAGGATGGTCTCCACCACAAGTCCGATGCTGGGCTCTACCAGTTATATTCCAGCACCTCCTTTCTGGCCCCTCTTTCTCAACTTCTCACTATCAACATGGTGGAATCCACATCGTCGCCTTCAAGAATGCTACTGAAGACTGTCAAAACCTGTATGTGCGATACACCGTTTGTACATTCCCAGAAATATGACTGATTTCCTTCCAAGCCGACGATAAGCCACAACACGACCACGACGTCCTCGACACTTTAGATCTCGCTCAGGACGCCTTCACCGCGGTAGGGACTCCTGACTCTCGAGCTTCCTCAACACTCGAAGATGTATTGGGTGAGTAAGGTGATGCACTCGTCCTACTGCATGGTTAACATCTATCGCCTGATCTATGCTAGCAACTCCTAAGGACCATCACTCAACGTTGGACGACCAAGACACGTTAGGTCTGTAAGACAATGTATTTCTCTTTTCACAGTACTCAAAATAGCGCATTGACACCAGGATCTCCCTCAAGTCTTCTCTCCACATCCAGTTACACAGGTTACACACCCCGTTAGTAATCCATCTATCGCTCCGAAGGTACCGTGTTGACTATGGCTGATCTCCTCTAGAAACTCCCCAACACTTGACCAGCCAGACGGCATTCCGTGAGTTAGACAACAGACCGCTTCTTAGTATAACGTCGACGACTCATAAACCACATCAGCAGCCCAACAGACATCAGCAGCCCAACAGACATCAGCAGCCCAACAGTCCCTTGCCCTTGCCGGTAGCTGTCAGACCCTTCATCATATTTGAACATGTTTGCTTACGCCATCTCCCACAGCAGCAACCATCCTGAACCCTCCTCAAACCCCAACACGTCCCAGGATTTACGACGCCAGCGAACGCTCTTCTCCCGGTTCAGTAATGCCAAGTTCCCCCTGTCCTCAGCACTGGGGCACCCCCCCACACAACGCCAGCGAGCGCTTGGACACCCACACACCCGTCAATCCGTCGTTCTACACGCTAGATTTGCAAAAGGTGGTAGAAGCCATCTCATTAATTGACAAAATCATCTTGTCTTTGCGGGGTGCGTCGGTGCCAGACCAGGCAAGCTTGGGTGCCCTGGAAGCAGCCCGTATGGATCTTTACACAAACATCCTCGAGTCAACCGCTCGCATCTTGGATTCCAACGATTCCTCGGCGAAATTCCACGCCATGGGCTTTCCGCCTGAAGCATACCGGGCAGTTCGCCGGGCAGCAGAGAAATTCCAAAAAGATCCTCAAGGCTTCAATGAGCTTTCCAGCCGCCTGGCAAGTCTTCAGCTTGCCAGTCAATCTCCTGACGCCCTTGGTCCATCTGCAGCCTAGGTGGGTTTCTTCGACTGTTCTGCTCTTCATTGCAAGCTTATCTCAACTGTGAGAAGCGCCATAATCAGTGGTCCACTGTCGATGGAGGGGCGGTCTTGTGGGGTTTTTACATAGACGATTCCGAGCATACTTCCTCCCCCGCTTTTTTCATTTTTCATTTTTTCATTTGTTCGATTCTACAGTGACTGTTGCCAATAAAGGCCTAGCTGCCTTTAATGTATTCTATTTTGTGAAGCTGACAATGCATTGGACGCTTTCGAAGAGGTCTAAATATTTCCTGAAGTTAATTACGTGTCTAGACTCATCTGGAGCGCCAAGGTAGCGCCCATGTTCGACAAACATTGGACAATATGTAGTTGAACCCGCGTTTACGAACCGACTATCCAGCAGCGCAATTGAATATAACATCGGTTTGAGAACATATTGCCCAGTTCTCATCTTATACAAGACCAACAACACTTATCAGAATTGAGGAGATGGTCGTCGAGTAGATTGAATGAACGTACCCGGCCGAGAAATACAGCGACCGACAAAACTCTGCCAAACAAAGGTGAATTTTTGCTCGCGCCCTCATATCTTCGTTGTTAGTGAACCAATCGTCGTAAAAATATTACTGTAGACAGACTAGTATACGAGCTTCCTTCTGTATTTTTTCTTTGAAATTTAGAGATTTGATTTGATGTTCTGCAGTGAAATGAATCACGGTCACATTCTGACACAATTTTGGTCACCAACCTGCAAACATTGTAAGTGTGCTCGAAATCTCCATGGACTCAAGCAGGAAAATTAAGAGAAAAATAGGAACAGGGGGAGCGGGTTCAAGTGCCTCCGGGCCAGCTCAATTTGCCAAGCTTTTGTGTTGAAACTGGTGAAGTTCTGGTACGTTGTGGGTCTGCCAATGGATGAGATCATGAGAAGCGACTTTGGAGAGGAAAGTGTACCAACTCACACTGATGACTCTCTGTCCTTGTGTGAGGAGGGAGGAGGGACACAGACAGACACAGAGGAGGATGTTCAGTGAAGAAATAAGCACAAAATAATCTCGCGCTTGCGGTCTGCAACCAACAGCAAGCCAGATACGAAGGAGACGAGATAAACTTAGTACCAACGATGTTCGAACCAACGCAGGATCCAACGACTCAGCACTCAGCAAACGAGCGCCCAAAGTTCAACGGCTGAAGGAGCACACGCCAAACACCTTCGCTCCAGTCATCACCACTCTATCCCTTTCCGAACGGCGTCTACTAGCGGACGTTGGCCATCTCGACCGGGATGATTCTTAGGTTGAACGGCGGGACTTGAGGCTTGAAGGCCAGGGTTTGTCGCAGTGGTGATATGGAGCTTTAATACACACGAACTCTTGACAGCTTTTCCCAGTGGTGATAAGAGTATTTTGCGACGAGTCACAGGATGTACGTCCCACGGAATTCGAAGAGCAGGAGTGGTCAAGATATATGTGACTGGTGATAATAGTACATGGATGCTTCAAGGGCTTCGCTCCGGTTTCTTTTACTTCACTAGACCCTCACTTGTGAGTTCCAGCTATAACAATAAGAGAAAACGCTCACGTAAATCTTTCATCTTCTCCAACAGTCAAACAACCTGTATAGTTCGTTCTCGTCAGCGACAGCCCTTTGCGATAGATTTGACCCTGCCTCCGCTTTGAGGCCAGGGAGAAACGCCATCAATCCTTCAAGACCGAATGTTTGGCGTACAGTCTTCACGGGAGGGTCAGCCCACCTAGAAGACATCGCTACGGCGAAGGGAGCCATTGCAGGTGTTATGTATACTCGGAGAAGCGCTAAAAGGCCAAAGGCGCGACGCGCACCGGTCAATGCTATCTGATCAAACCCATACCCTGAAGTAGATGTTTCCGCACATTTGCGAAGGGAGCCGATGATTTTAGCGGAGATATATTGCCTCAATACATCGGACGCGAGAATCGGGCCCGCCGCTTCCATAGGATCTTTGAGGAGCTGTCGTAGAAGGTGTTAGAACGAAGACACCATTTTCAGACCGAAGGCAGCGCGCTGCGATCCGTTTGGGATTGGATTTTTTTGTGCTGTGAATTACGTCATAAGATCCAAATACGCAAAGGACAGGACCTGGATCTAGAGTATAGAACTTGACGATGGGCGTGATGGGAGGGGTTCTGATAAGGTAGAGGCCACACAGATCCATCCACATCACGTGTTAGTAGAAATTCAATGATAAATTCTAAGGAGACGATATCTGAAAAAGTGCTTCCTGAGAACTCTTAAGAGGTCTATTGCCCTCAATTCTCAGGAAGCAGATTTTTGAAAAAGGGAGCAGAAGAATTTATCATTGAATTTTAGTGGCCACGTGGGTTGGATGGATCTGAGCGGCCTCTACCTTATCCGAGATAGAAGGGTCCTGAGATAGACCACGCACGAGAAGTCAGCTGATGACGGAACCGACAATGCCAGCCTCATGTCCTTCACCCCCTCAAGGTATTGAGATTGGAGGATATACGATGGTGAGGAGGTGCGGTGGAATAGGACAACGGATCAAAGGGAAAGCTGGCGTCGACCGAGGAGAAGGGTTCGAAAAACAATCCGAATACCCACAAGTTCGTATTGCCTACGAGGATCCATGACTCCAACACGGAGATAGGACGCAAATCCAGACAGGTTCTGGTGGGTGACGATGGCGGATGGAGGGTTACTTGCCCGATTCCATCGGCTGCTTCCGAGTCACATCGGCTGTTTCCGAGTCACATCGCCGCTGGTTTGCATCGATGACCTCGACGTTCCTGCAATTTCCTTCGTAAATTTCCTTCATTCGCTCGCAACTCGACATCCCGACTCTCTTATCGTAAGTCCTTCGTTCACCCAAAGAAAATCTCAACTCAATTCTAACAACAGGTTTTATCGTTGATCATGATATTTCCTCATCTTTCGACAAACCGATCGATGTCAGATTCTAAATTTCTTCTTTTAAGTCTGAAACGCCTCCAAGCTTCTTTCTTCAAGCAAGTTGGCCGTATACCCTTGAAACTTCTTCGAAACGCACCCCATTTCCTGCGGGGCAAATTTCCTTCATTCACTTACAACTCAACATCCCGACTCTCTTCTCGTAAGTCCTTCGTTCACTCAAGAAAATCTCAACTCAGTTTCAAGAACTCAATTTCAACAACAGGTTTTCATGATACTCCCTAATCTTTCGACGCCGCCTTCAAGTTGGCCGTAAACCCCCGATCAATGTCTGAAACGCCTTCTTTCTTCAAGTTGGCCATACACCCTTGAGAAGCGCACCCCATTTCCTGCGAGGCAACGGCGATTCCAAACTCGTCGATATATCCCCAAATGCGGATAAAAGTGGGTTCTGCACCGTTTTCGAAGTTATTTTAAAGGGCATCACGCTGAACACAGCCCTTTTCCTTTACTTCCAGCACCTCCAGCCTTTGGTGTTTTCCTCCTTCATCCAGCAACCACCTCCTTCATCCAGTACCTCATAACCAACCGGCCTCACAAGCGATGACGCTTGTGGACTATTCCTCGAATAGGAGCTCATCACCCGTCCCAGGTTCGTTTTGTCCTGTCACTCTGAACGAGAGGACTCATATATCATTGGATCATTGCCAGACCACTACTCCTCACCCAGTGCCTCTGCTTCGCGGAACAGGCGGAAGCGTCCACGCTCGACTCACAGCGTAGACGTTGCCGCATCAGATAACGAACCAGACCCGAAGAGGACTCGTGGTGCAGAAAGCGACAAAGAAGACAGCGACGATGAAGGCAGTAGTGCTGAGCAAGAGCGAGAGGAGGATAATGGTGAAGACAGCAACGCTGAGAGAGAGCAAGAGGATGTTGAAGCGGCTGTCCTGTGGATGATGGCGAGATGGACGAGGAAAGTGACAGCGCGTCGAGATACAGCTACGTTAAGGCTAAGAAAGCCAAAGCCGACGTCAAGGATAAGGTGAAAAAAGCTGACGTCAAGGATAAGGCGAAGAAAGCCGACGT
>ML208507.1:23322-52251 GCA_004369065.1 Pluteus cervinus
TCTTTCGAGGTCATTCTTGATATTGTACTTTTATTTTTGTTGTGATGTTGTACGTTTTCTTCATCTTCTGTAGCACCACCACGACGTGTACGATCTGTATGTAACTTAGCGTGTAGTCTCAGTGTCCATTCAATACGAACATGACTTTGTTTCTAGTTTCTCGATGTCCACTCGATATCTCTGTCTTCTCCGATTCGGAGTCACCATCCGGCAGGTGCCGAGCGGAGCTTAAAAAACGACAACCAACAAAATCTTTGAGTCTGCGACGTCTCCTCACTTCATTTCCATTTGGCCTCCGGCGGGTGCCGAGCGGGGTCTTAAAAACGACGACACCGGTTTGACGCCTCCTTGCAACGTGTTCATCTCACCTCACACCTCTGTTCATCTCACCTCACACCTCTGTTAATCTCACCTACACCTCGTCGTTCTCCCTTTTTTGAATCCGGTTCATCCGTTAATGTGAGTTTTTCCTTTCACAAGCCACTTGTTTGGACTAAACCTTTTCAAGCCATTTTTCGCTTTCTAATGTATCCTTTTACCCCCAGTCCTGGACAACTGGTGAGCTGCTTGATTCTCGTTCACGGGTTCGACACATATGTCACCTGTTGTGGGTGCTAGACCTTGCGTCTGCGCCAATGTTTCCCTCAATCTATACAGACCGACGAATGCATCACCTGGTGCCCCATTGGCGCTAAGGTGTGGCGCAATATTCCGCGCAATATTCCGCCCCGACCACTCCGATGGGTCCCTCAGGCCTGGTGGTAGCTACTTCGCTGGCCTTGCCACGCATTCATATCGTCTCACAACGGATATATTCCTGGTGGAATAGGTCCACCTCTATCTCGATCAACCTCGTTCAGCCCGATCGGGAAAGTACGCAAACTGAGACCAAATACGCCAGGTGGTATAAATTTCGGCTTCCAAACGTTCAAACAACTTAGAACCGAACCCATATCCTTCAACCCTTATCACCATCCCGCCCATTTCATTCTCCAACCCGCCCACTGCACCTCAATGGCAACGCCCGTCAAACGAAAGCACGATGATGAAGTGGCTAACCAGGAGGACCTCACCGAGTTCTCGATCTCCACACGATTCCAGACAAAGAAACGCGCGCGGGCCTTGTCGTCCTCCTTGCCAACCGCCCTCACCGAAGTCAACCTTGTCACGCCGAAGGTCGCTAGGGTCAGACGTCCTTCAACCCGTGCCGCTCTAGGCTCCGCTCAAGTCCTGATGGACGACAACAACTCCCTCAACTTCAACCAAGTCAGCCGCGATGTCGGTAAAGTACAACAGCCGCCCGTCGTCAAAAAAGGAACGGCGGTCTCCATTTCAGTCCTTGCAGACAACTACGCGGGGAGTTCCCTCGATCAAGGCGGCCGTGATGTACGACTGCAGTCTATTGTCAAAGGCGGAACGGCGGTCACCGCTCAGGAGCCAACTCGTAACGGAACGGCCTTGGGGGATGTCAATTTCTCTCTCTTCGGTTCGGCGCCCTTCAGTTCGACCGTGACCAAAGCCAAAACGACGGTCACTGCTCAGGAGCCAACCCTCAACGGAACAAACTTGGGGAATGCCGATTACTCGCTCTTTGGTTCGACCCCCTCCAGTTCGAGCGTCGTCAACGGTGGCATGGCTGTCACTGCTCAGGAGCTAACGCTCAATAGAACGGTCTTGGGGAATGCCGATTCGACTTCGCTCTTCGGTTCGACACCCTCCAGTTCGAGTAGTCACATGTCAACAGGGGCTTCCTCGAGGTACAGACTCGAGAATATGACCTTGGAGGGCGAGGTTGAAGGTCTCCAGCTCGTGTTGATTAGGGCATCTTCGAGGAATTACCCCCTGGAGCCTTCTTATGTCAACGCCGAAGAGCCCGATATGGAGGTGGCGTTTTTACGCGGTTTCATCAAGGCACTTCATTTTGGCTTCATCCTTTTGACGCCTGCCATGCACGACGAAGTATCCCTCACCCAGCGTTCATCACCCCCCGGTTCGCCGCTCTCTGGCACCTCGGAGGAGCTGAAGGGGTATAGGCGCGAGAGCATTGCGCTGCAGGGTGAAATCCGAGGCCTCCGGTTCTTGTGCTTCGATGCATACGCGTCCATTGCTCCCACTCCCGATTACCCCGTTTATTTGAACCCCGAAGAGCCCGACTTGGAGGCTGCCTTTTTGCGGGGTTTAGTCAAGTCCTTGCGATATGGCTACATGCGCAGCAAGCGTGTTGTGAGTGACCATCCTCTCCTACTTGTCTGTTATATCCTAACACTTGCACCGTTTGTTGTAGTGAGCCTCTCAGATACATAATATAGGCCAGTTTCGACATTCAGGCGCAGAAGACCCTTAATCTCTGTTGCATTCACCTTGTATCTGTCCTGTATAGCTAGAAACTGTCATTCCCATCCTATTCTATAATCATCACAACTCGCAGTTTTAGCCAATACAACGCGATTCGAAATTGTCACCCAATGAACCGCGGCCCGGAGTGGCCGGTCCTGCATATATATTTTTGCTCTTCGTACATCCCTTCTAACACCCGACTTTATCCGTACAACCATGTCCTCAGACGATGCCCACTTCTTTGGTTTGCATCATAACCAAGCCTACTGGTCCGATGAATCTAGGCCTTCCACCCCGGGTTTGGTTGCCTATGCGAGGCAAACTCTCGAGACGCCTGTCTCTCATTCATTCCACGGGCCTCTGGACCAAAGACGAAAAGGTCATCGACGTACCCGATCCGAAGGAATACCAGTGAACCCTTGGGAGCTCTTGGATTCAATGTCGGAGCGAGTCAGGAAGTGCGAGGAAGCCCTCGACGCCATCGAGAATGCCCGGTTCGAGAAGAAACTCGAAAACAATCATAATAACATATTGCGTGTCATGATACAGATGACGGATGTCCGGTATGTCTTACCCAACCATATTCATAGCAGCACTACTAACCTTTACTCGAACAGCAACTTCATGGAGGAAACCCGCAAATCCTTGTCCGACCGTCATTCTCATGACCCTCTTACCTGCGAAACATGCTTCTCGAAGCAACCCTTTCTTGACTACACAAGAGGAGCGCCCTACATACCCCACCAGCGCATACACCCTATCGCTAGACCGCAACATTGATGCCGCGGCGCATACATTCCATTTCTAGATACCACACGCCTCTCGCCTTTCCTTTCGCAGCAGCCAGAGTGCATACATTCCGGTTCTAGATACACATTCCTACCTTCAGTTACCCCCCCACGATTCAGAGCGCATATAGCCATCGAGTTCAATTCTACCGCCCCAGTTTTACAGTATCCTAGTCAGCCCTTGAATTCTAGAACATGTTTCCTCTATGTTTCCCTTTTGTCCTCGGAGTACAGACCTTTTCCTATCAACGGCAGCAGCCCGTCCCCTTTACATATCCTCATCCACGCCGTCCATTTCTATTTGCCTGGTATTTGCCTGGTTTGTTTGGGCCTGTATAGCGTTGGCCACAGAGGGCCTGTATAAATCGCGTCACTCCCTCAATCTCGTTCATCAGCGTTCTCTTCCTCCGTCAACCATGTCCCACGAACTTCCCTGCGCCAACAACGACGGTTCCACGACCGAATCAGATAATGACACACCCGACTTTAGCGGCATAAAGCCCACATTCTTTACCATGCCTCGTCGTACACGATCTCCCGACCCTACACCATCTCCTAACTCTTCTGAGATTCTTCGCCTTCTCCTCCAGGGAAACGCCAAAGACATTGACGGTTCTACGACTGAGTCGGATAATGGCACACCCGATTTTAACGGCGTAAAGCCTGCGTATTTTACCATCCCTCGTCCTATGTCATCTCCCAACCCTTTCGTGACTGAGGCAGTCGTGTATAATGCCTTGAACGAGTTTGGGGCTAGTGGTGACCCCACACCCGAACCAGTTCATTATAAGGCTCTTGACGCATTCGACAACAAAGTTGACGACCTCGAAAGCGACAGCGACAGCGCCAATGACAATACCACCATCCCCCTTGACGTCAAATTTGGGGTTCTCGATGCCCAATGTGATCCCGAATACGTACTCTCGGCAGAAGACCACGCCCTAATGAGAAGACTGAATCATTACAAGTCTTGTGTCGATGGTCTACGAAACGAAGCCCGTGCATTAAAGTGAGCTGCCCTTATTATCTTTTACAACACATCGATAACATATCGAATTAACCCTATCTACCTCGCAGTGCCGCAATTGATTCCCTCTCTCGCAGGCTATCAGAACGGATCGACTGGCACACGCAGATGAAGCGTGGACGAAGCCATTACTACGACGCTCTTGAGTGCCCGAAGTCCAGGCGACGTTCTGCGTCCCCGGGTCCGTCGCGTGTTTTCCTTAAATAGAGTCTATCCTCCCACTGTTTACTGCTAGCCACACCCAGCTACCCCACTATCATCATGTTTTATTTCGAATTGGGCAGCCAAACCTCGTTGAGCACACAGCGCTTGAGTTGACAAAGCGCAAACACACCCGAGAACCGTACCGCATACCCCAGGCTTTCACCGAGGTTTTACCGAGTTGCAGCTGTAAATTGTCGATGATGGCCAGTGGTCTGGACCCAATGACGCATTTTTGTGACGCGCGCTCCCCCAAATGACAGTCGAAGGTGGCGCTTGTACAATTCATTACCGCCCATGCAAAATGTATAAATACTGCCCTCCTTTCACCTCTGCATCTCATCTTCTCAGCGCTCTTCCCTCTCGCCTTCTACCTCGTCCTTCCCTCTTGCCTTCTACCTCGTCCTCTACAGCCTAGCTACCCATCTCTTACTCTTTTGCACATCATCTACGATGCGACTTCCCGCAACGAAGCCTACTACTCTGCACAAACTAGCCCCGCCTCCCTCCATTAGGTGCTCTATGCGACTCCGGGCGAAGAAGGGCCAACAGTCGACGATTCCTGCAGCGACATCCCATGCCAAACCGAAGAACCAGTCACGAAAGGTGTCAAAGGGGATGCACTCCAAGGCCAACGCTCTCGATGATGTTTCGAACACGATCCAAGTGGACGCTGGGACGGTCGAGGCCTGCCCTATTGACGAGATTTGGGGTGATGAGGTTGATGTTGACACCGTCGACTCCCCTTGGAAGCAAGAGCCTTTGGTCGAGTTTTCCGCTAGCGATTCTGCGAAAGCCCATGATCATGGGTATATTTGTTCCACTTTGCTCGCTGTTCTACCTCGTGCCGTCGTATTCAACCTAAGCGCCGATATCTTCGAGCATGCGTCGGCCACCCCTTGCCCGGACGAGACCGAGGAGTCCGAAGCCGAAAGGCGCGATTTCGAAGAGATCAATTTGTTACTGGCCAAGACTTGTATTCCCCCCTCTGTGGATGACGACGACGGCGAATTCTTCGTGAAGTGGGAGGAAGAAGACGATGATAGTTTGATCCTTTCCCGCGCAGGATCAAGAGTTAAGAAGGTTGGCAAGGTCCGCACTTCCCTCGAACGTAACGCAATTCAACAAGTCAAGTTAGAGGGTTTGTTGCTTGGATTGGAGTACGTTTCTCTCGCAAACCTTTCTCGCATTTCGATTCTCAACCCTTTCCTATCTACAGGAATCCTAATGACGATGTGGGGGGCATTCAGCGTTGCAAAGAGAAAGCGAAGATGATTAAGCAGGTGACGAACGCTTTGAAACGTGTCAACTTGCGTCAACTATCCTTGGAGGCACAATTATCAGGGTTGATGTGGGGATAGGTAATGATCGAATGGGAATCGTTCCTTTACATTTTACGGGCAGTGATTGACGAACACTGTGTTCAATACCCTCAGCTTCTACTCTGATTACTGCGATACTTGACCTACCACCACCACTCCACTGCGATCAGTACGATATTAGCAGCCTATCGCCGTGACAGACCTTGATCTCTCTTTTTATGAACGTTTCGGTTCACGCCACAGCTCTTCCATAGACTACATTCACTCGCCTCGCCTTTATCTCTCTATTTATGAACGTTTCTGTTCACGCCACAGCCCTTCCATACACTACATTCACTCGCCTCACCCGCCGGGCCTTCCATTCTCTATTTACGAACGTTTCGGTACACGTCACAGCACATCGGCCTTGCCCTTATATGCGACCAATCTACAGCACTGCCTATCAGTATCCTGGTCGACTTTACCTCCTGGCCTTGCAGGTCGTTGTGTCAGTTAGCTTCATCCCTCATCTATCAGCATCGATTACGTGCTCGCCTTCTCACAGGCCCAGGTGGTCAATAAGAAATACCAATGCAGCGGAATATACCTATCAGACCCTCGCACCTGTTTCCTTGTGGACATCGGCCGTGCAGAAAACTTTGCCGCGACCCCGGCGCTCTCAGGCGGCATGAGAGTTCCTGCAGACATAATCCAGACTTCAACCCCCCGACTTTGGCTGCTGCGCTGCTGCCACCGGCACCACCAATACCGGCAGCAATCCCAGATGACGAAGAACACCCGGGTCAGCCGGGTCCCCCGCCTGTGCCACCGCCTATGCCGGACCCGTACCAGGCTCCAGTGCCCCCAGTTTACCGTCTTCATCGATCCAACGAGTACATTGCACGACATCCTTATATGCGCGGTAAGGCTGTTTCACCTCATCCTTGTTTCAGCTGATTCACGTCGTGGCACTAGGGCGCCCGTGCAATTCCGAAGGTGTGGACCTCGCTGAAGATGAAAAACCTCAGCCGCGACTGGTTGACCAGGATGACTATTATCCGTTCACATGTGAACAAGAATACAATCTCGCTCGATGGATTTTTAGACGAGCCAAACTGTCCAATCCGAATGTGGACGAGCTCATGGAGATCCTTGGTGACTTGTTCCCTGGTCAATATATCCCGTGGAGCAACTTCGCGGAGTTTTACGAGACCGTAGACGCTATTCCCGTGGGCGGTGTACCATGGACTCAATCGACTGTCAAGTACGACGGCGTCCTGCCACCGAATGCACCACCCTGGATGACAGAGACGTACGAGTTCTGGTTCCGCAACCCTCTAGAAGTCCTGGAAGAACAGCTGGCAAACCCTGAGTTCGCTGAACACATCGATTACGCACCTAAGCGCATGTTTCGAAAGGAGGGAAGGAGGGTCATTCGCCGCTTTCGAGACCTCATGTCTGGTGATTGGGCATGGGAAGAAGCGGTAAGTGGAACTGTCGTAAATTTGGTGACACCTGTGCTCATGTCGGCCAGGATGCACTTGCCTCCGAGACCGAGAATCATGGTGCGATGTTTGCCCCCATCGTTCTAGGCAGCGACAAGACTACAGTCTCCGTTGCCACTGGTCAAAATGAATACTATCCTCTTTATGCGTCTCTCGGAAACCTCCAAAACCACGCCCGCCGGGCACATCGTGACGGGGTGGCAGTAATAGGATTCCTAGCCATGCCCAAAGGTATTTATAGCTCCAATGAGTTCCCCACTGGTCGTTCTCATCCTTATATACCTCTAGCGGACCATAGCTACCGAGACTCGGCCCAGTTCCGGAAGTTCCGGCGGCAGCTCATGCACAGATGTCTAGTTAGGATCTTGTCTTCACTCAAGCCTTGGATGACGAAGGCAAGAGTGACTCTGTGTGGGGACGGTCACTACCGCCGTGTCATCTATGGGCTTGGTCCTTATATCGCTGACTACCCGGAACACTGTCTCTTATCTGGGATCGTCTATGGCTGGTGCCCAAAGTACGTAGTTGAAGTACCTCTTCTCACCTGTCCTGACCATGTAAGGTGCACGGCCTTGCGAACAGACTTAGACGGAGACCCTCAGGCAGTCCCACGGTCTCACACGCACTCAGACCTAGCGTTTGAGGCAAAAAGTGGCAAGCTTGCTGCGCTCTGGGACGAATACGGGCTGGTGGCAGACATCGAGGTAAGCCACCCTCGATGGTGATCTATAATGAGCTATACCCTGCCTTCAGCTATTCACAACGGCTTTTCCTCGGGCGGATATCCACAACCTTTTAACCCCCGACCTCCTACATCAGGTCATCAAAGGTGTTTTCAAAGACCACCTCGTGACCTGGATTATTCAATGGATGGAGGCTCAGCAGAATGGAAAAGAACTTCTCGACGATTTCGATCATCGGTATGATGAACCCTGTTTCTGCAAAACAAACCACTTACTTACATTGTATCAGCATCGCGGCCGCACCTAGCTTCACGGGTGTCAGGCGATTTCCTCAGGGCCGGAACTTCAAACAGTGGACTGGTGATGATTCCAAGGCCCTTATGAAAGTCATCATCCCAGCGCTGGATGGCCTTGTCCCAGTTGAGATGGTTCGTGCTGTAAGTACATTCATGGACTTCTGCTACATTGCCCGCCGGTCCCTACTCGAAGAACCAGACCTGGAGATGCTCGATGACCTTTTGAACGCCTTCCATGAAGAACGCAAGGTCTTTTTCAATTTGGGAATACGACCAAACTTCAACCTCCCTCGTCAACACTCGCTGAAGCACTATGCCCTGTTGATCCAGCGTTTTGGTGCACCCAACGGCCTCTGTGCCTCTATCACGGAGTCGAAACATATCGACGCCGTCAAGGACCCATACCGGCGAAGCAACAAGAACCAACCCATGGATCAAATGTTGACCATCAACGAGCGCAATGCGCGGATGCAAGCCCTTGAACAATACTTTCTGGAACATGAGATGCTGGCTCGTCCATTCCGTGCTCTGCTTCTACCAGATGCAATTCATCCCCCAGCTGCAGTACCATACAACGAGAACGACGATTTCCCGGAGGAAGACCCACTGGTGGAGCTATCCCGGGTGAGACTTCCACGACGTCCAGGTATGTACCACCAACCCTTTCCCTCCTTTTGCCTTTTTGACGGCCTCTTCGAACTAGATACGACAGGTTATGACCCCACGCTGTTTTACCTTCAGCAGCAGCTCGAACAACCCAAACTCCACGAATATATCCGCCGATTCTTATTTGATCAATTTCACCCAGACTCCGCGGTCAGCGGCTGGGACGTTGATCTCGCGCAATGCCCGTGGATCAACCCAAACCTTTACATTTCGATGTACTATCGGGCCCGAATCACCTACATCTCACCAAGTGAGCCTACCAACCTACGGAGCGTGTCTCACGAGTTCGTGAGGGCAGTTCCAGGGTGGCAAGGAGATGAAGGAAGGCACGACTGTGTCTTTCTATACAACTACTCAGATCGGCGGCCTGGCTTCGCTGGACTGCACGTCGCACAAGTCCACATATTCTTTTCCTTTGAAATTGACCACCTCGTCTACCCTTGCGCTCTTGTGCATTGGTTCACCCGTGTCGGAGATGAACCTTCACCAAACACCAGGATGTGGGTGGTGGAACCCGCACTGGACAACGAGGGACAGCATATATGCTCTGTCGAGCATATTGACAGCATTGCACGGGCCGCACACCTCATGGGTGTCTATGGCCAAGGCCCACTACCTCGGAACGTCACGTTCAAGAATGCGTTGCACGCGTTTAGGGCCTATCATGTCAACAAATTCATTGACCATCATGCACACGAAATTGCATTCTAATGGAATAGATCACCGCCTTCCCACATAATCATTTCCTCTTCTCCAAACCACGATACGCTCGATCCCGTACCGCCGAGCGCTCGCACCTCGACGCCGTCGACAAGTTTATTGACTGCCATGCCCACGAAATCGCCCCTTGATACGTTTAACTACTGCTACCTATACACGAGCTACATGCGCATCTTTGAATACCAACTATATGATTTGCATATCCGGGAATCGAACTTTGAGACTTCGAGAACGTAGATCCCCTTCCCTCGCTGCATTACCAACTTTTGCGTCACGACACGATCGCGCTACCTCCCCCCCTCAGTCTACCGTTATGGCTACCAACTCATCTGACACGGAGACGGACTCCCAGGACCCGAAACCTCTTCCTCCCTGCCTGTCCTTACTTCGTTTGCCCAAGCCAACAACTCCCGTTCCAAGCCCAGGAACGCCCATCCAAGGGATAAGCTACGTTCCCGAGACGCCGCCCAGCGAAAACAACCGATACCCAAGTGCATCCCCCGGCCCTAACCTTCAAACGCCGTTCGTTTCGAGTTCAGCAGGCTCCAAGCGACGACGAGTGGACTACCCAACGCGAGAACTCAACGTGAACACTGTGGTCAACCTCGCCAACCACGAGGTGTTGATGCAAGCCGAGAACCCATACTATATGAAGTCGGTCGAGGAGGTGGAGTATTTGAGGGACCGTGTCCAGGAGCTGGAGGTGGAAAACCGGACCTTAAGGTGAGCTCGCCCAGTGACAGGGAGACGTCCCAGCTGCTCACAGAAGGCGTTTTAGATATGCGTTCGAACACCTTTCGGTATGCTTGGCGTACCCTCACAAGCAACCCCACTCGACTTCAGCAATCACCGGCAGGGCAGAATGAACACTATCAATTAGCGACCTCTACCCTTCATCCTCAGTGTCTATTGCATCCAGTTCTAACACAATTCTTGAAAATACGGAATTTAGTTTGATACAATAAATCGGGTTACCCTTGACGTCAGCACGAAAGCATCGCGTTCGCTTCACGGGCCAATATCAATCTGAAGTCGCATTCCTTGTTGTCGTCGTGCAGATGGCGGGGCAGGGTTCTGGCTTATTCCGTTCAAATATCTACTCAGATTAGAACCAGGGAAGTGTGATCCTTCGCGATATAATATAGGTAGACCCAGCAGTTATCCACTTTTATCAATCTCGCAAGGATGCTCGACGACTTCGACTCGGAAAGGGCTCGCACTGCTGTGTCGTACATAATACAGAACGAACGCATGAGGCCTCCTCCGTCACTTGTGTTCTTCTCACTAACTCATAAGGTAACCTTCTGACGTCCCTCACCTCTCGTCTCGACAATAGGACAAACACCACCTCTTCGGCCTTCTTCTCAACTACTACTATCAACACAACTCTCTTCTTCCCTCGAACCACAATCAAGCAACTCTCAATAAACACTGCTTTCCCCTCAACCACCACCATCAAAGGGTGCGCAAACCTCTCTTCTTCCTCGACCACTATCAAGCAACTCCAACAAGCGCCTCTTCCTCTTCAATCACCATCATCAAAGCGCCTAACTCCTTCCTCCCGTCTCAACGTTCAAGCTGGTTCCTCATCCGCTATCGCGTCCAACCCTCAAGCCTGTTGCGCAGCACCTTCCCGATGAAGGCTTCCTTCATATTGTAAGTTTTTCTCCATACCGGTTGATCTTGCTGATGCAGACTATCTGCAGATTTGCTCTACTTCTCGTTGTGGTCTTGTGGGTCAAACACTCGATGCGGAACATTAAGGAGCGTTTCTGGGGGTGCATCGTTGATTTCCTGTGGGCATGGTGCGGACAATTCTTTTATTCGCCAACCTATCTCACTACCAGTTCAAGGTTTGGGCAACACTCGATGGGCGACGTTGTCCATCGTCTATGGCACTGCCTTGCGGATATCATCTGGACATTGTATGTAACCTCACCCCACTTCGTCTCTGCCCTCTCTAACCTATTTCTCAGCGCTATCGGCTTCCTTTCACTTACAGCTTTCATATATCAACTCACTGTGGATCTCGAACGCCTTGGGATGCTACTGAACGAATAAAAAGGTACGTAACCCCAGTTGCTTCCCTTCGTGCACTGACACAGGACAACAGGAGTTCAAGTGCTTCGGAAAATCGGCAAGATGATGATAAGCCGCGTTTTTAAAAAAAACGTATATCTTGGGACTTTGAACACCATGTATCGGGAGAGTCTGCTTTATTTTTGCCCAGTGTACGCTTTGGACTTGTAGTTATGCTATTGCTACTGTTGCTCGCTATCCACTCGATGTCCACTCAATGTTGCTCTCTCGCTATTTACCAGGCTCCAAAACTTTAGTTATAATATTACTTCTTGCCCCATTGCTACCTCGCTATTGACTCCCTCCCTTTCGTTCTACACCGCCGGCAACGTGTTTGTTACCACTCAACTACCTTTTCCCAACCCCCTTTTGTATCACTAAAGCCGCTTAGAGTTTGAATGGTCCAACGAGAGTGGATTCCGGTGATTCAGAAGGATGAAAAAGGCTATGGCTGACAGTTGAAAGGAACTCAAAGAGAGTCAACTGACAACGAAAGCAACTGTTGATAACAAAAGGGAGTAAAAGGGGGACATGCCACCCCAATAGCAACTGACACAGGCTTCAAAGCTACGAAAAGGTTGGGTGATCCCACTGAAAGGATGAGAGGGCCTTAGAGCTGGGCCTTAAAGTGAATGGGGTCAAAAGCTGGACCTAAAAGTGAATGGGCTTAAAAGCTGTGCAGGTTTTCCTGATGAATGCCACAAATGCATCGCCCGTCTCAAAATAGTGAAGGTCGGGAACACACCAGAGTTGACTGCGCCTCTGAGTAGACTTCGAAGGAATACGATTGGCATGGATTGTGGGTGGGCCTGAAGGATAAAACATAGAGAAGTTAACATTTTGTTCATGGCGAAGGGGTGGAAGCGATGGCTAGGCGAAACGGAGGGAAGTAAAGGAAAACCAAACAGAACATGACCACGAACCCGTAGACCACCCTCCCTTGTGCGCGCGTGAGCCCCTTTGATGTGGCGAAGTGTCGCCGAGGCCTTCAAGTTGTCGGTGTT
Source organism: Pluteus cervinus (assembly GCA_004369065.1). Lineage (NCBI taxonomy): Eukaryota > Fungi > Basidiomycota > Agaricomycetes > Agaricales > Pluteaceae > Pluteus > Pluteus cervinus. Next base: position 35,930 of record ML208507.1, read on the forward strand.
CGGGAGGTGTTGACGTGGAAGACAAGGTGGGCATCGAAAGTTTTGGACACATTTTATGGAGTTAGTTTTCTCAAGGCACCCTGCTCCGAGTTGGACGAGGAACAGTGGTTAACACATCAAGAAGATAACTTACCAAACTCGTCTTTCTAATGCACTATTTGGCCATCGTTCATGTGGCTGAGTAAGTGAGAGTGCACAATGTCCGTCATTGGGGTGTTTCACTCACCGTAATAGTGCATATAACGACATTGTACTCCAAAAATCCAGCCGAATCGCCTGTCGATGTGAGGATGAGTCCGTAATGTTTGTCCCCACATGGTGGCAATGTTATTTTTGATGGAGGTTAGAGGCAAGGGATGGATCGAGAGCTGGGTCAACGGATGATGCTTGACTGTTGACGAGGAGGAGAAGTGGTGAAGACGAGCGGATGGTGATATGATTTGAGATTGATTTTGGGAGGAAGTCCGTTTTCTCACGCCTGCCATTCTGACAAGATTTATGGCGGAAGAAATGTGAACTGGCCGTTTCGATAGGATTTTGACCCGCCAAAATATGAGAAGTTGTATTGACCCCATATTCGACTGTCAAAACACATCTAAGAGTTTTGACGGACCAAAACATTGTCAAAACACCCACATTGACAACATTTCTGCCTGTCAAAACTTTTGGGTAAAGTCCGGTGACGGCAGCTATTGGCCAGCCTGCAGCAGGACGAACTACGTATCGATCGCATTGACGGGCGTATCTATAGCTCCGGAATGCCCCCAGGTCCACCGTAGAGCGAGAAAACTTGCTCAAAAGCTGTCCATATTAGTATGAACATCGGTCCAATCGATGGAACCAAACTGTAACCCAGGAATACACGAAGATAGGAAAAGCAACGAGGCAAGATCCCGAACAGGTCTTGCACTGATCAATCTTAAACGCATCACTAGTTTGCTTATATCGACATATCGTAAGCTCCAAGTTGAGCACTTCAGCTTGTCAATTCTCGCAGTATTTAGAACCTGAGCTAGGTTAATAAATTTTTATCAGAAGAAATTACAAAACGACCAACCGTCGTTTCCTTCGTCTCGCCCTTCTGGGAAATCAACTTATAGTAAGTTATGTCCAAAGTTGCAAGATTGTTGAGATAACTTGCATCAAGTTAATTATGTCCGGGCTTAGATACTCCAGTGGTAGTCGTAATTTGCGAAGAAGAACGCCTTGACTTGGTTTGTAAAGGCTCAAGATGACTTCTTCGACCTCCTTGTAGTCGAACCCGTGCTGTAGCTGTCGATTATGTCTTCCAGTTGTGATAGCGAGTGTTGTAAGAGTGTCAGCATAGGCTGTCATTCTGGGTTGGACGATGGACCAGAAGGGCTCCATGCCACGATGCCGGTCTATCAGCCTGATAGACGTGAGTTTCAATGGTCCAGAAAAGTCGGGCATGGACTTGAAGATGACGACGGGCAACAAATGATGAATATAGCCTTCCAACGAGAGGCAAACCAGAGTCGATCGATGCCGGAGAAGGAATTCGGTAACGCATTCGTGTGGGTGGTCATTGTGAAAGCTGCCATTGAAATGGACCAGGTTGGGGAAGAAACCCAGTCCATTCATGAGTGCTGTCTGGATAGGTTGATATGTGTTTATAGTCACGCCCAGAGACCGCAGAGAGCCTCTGCCAACATCAGCTAGGGCTTGGACATCCTTTTGGATCTCTTTGTCAGAGCACGACAGCCCCCAGATGGTTAGGAAGAAAGCCTCGAATTGGTTCAAGACGATAGAAGATGTTCGGAGAATACTGGAAAACGTCTTGAGAGACGAGTGGGAGTAGAAGTGGATTTCGAGGCATCTAAGTCGGCTTTCTTTGAGCCCTATCCATAGTTTGTGATATGGGTCTGGGTTTGGCTGGTAATCATCGGAAAACGAAGCAGTTATTATGAGCTTGCTGAGGTTTGTCAGGAGGGGAGCTATTCGCACGGCAGCCGCGATGCTCTGACGTGAACGGAGGAAATGCCTCCAAGGCTTGGTCAGTTGTTTCCATTTCGCTGCTTTGGCTACGTCAACCCATGTTCGTATCGAAGGGTCACAAGTCCAAAGGTCCGTTGGCGCTCGTTCCGTGTTATACCCAGGTCTGAGATGCAGGTGCTCAACATACAAGGCCAACTCAGGCTGGCTGTACGCCTCTGATCAGTTCGAAGCTAGATATACACCCAAAGAAGTCATACCGAATAATGAGCTGCGCCTTTCCATGGCACTGCTGATCCAGAGTACACAACGATAATTTTCGCCAAATTCTGGGTCGGGCGTATTCGGCAAACACTCGATGAACAAGCGTTAAGTTCTTGAGCTCCTGAAAGGAGAGGAGTTCAAATATGCGTAGCCAAATCTCTGGCGGTACAGAGGTCGCAATATTCGTTGCACTCTGGTGAGTTGGGCGCTTTTTGAAAGTGGTCGGCAGGTGCAACATCGGAATGTGGACTGTGGTAAAATCCCCTCTGAATTCAGGGCAGTCAGGCACTCACCTCAACTTGCTCCGTTGGGGACTGAGTTTCTCTTGAACCACTGCCAACCTTCTATAGATTTTACCACGCGGGAGTAGCACAGCAGAATCACTGCAGCCGCAACCATGACGCGCCTCGAGACGCGTGGCACCCTTTGAAGAGGTATGTCATTGTTCAAGTGCCTCACGACTGGTGGTCCAAGCGTCTTTGTACCCAAAGTCGTCACTTTGCAGCCCTTCAGAAACCAAGCAACGTTCTCGCTACCACGAGATGTTCTTTCATTGACAATTATGCAGTGGCATTCATTGTAAACTGCCAGGATATAAGTGCACCTCGGTAAGCATCGCACAGCAAAAAATCCTCACTCTTTCTCTGAAACATGCAACCCTCATCTCCTTCTCAATCGTCAGGCGCTAGTGGGAGCAAGGCCTCTTCACCCAAAGGATCGCAAAGCTCGTCAAAGACCAAGAAAACTTTGCTTAAAAAAGCTAAAGCGAAAGCGGTTGACCAGCAGGTCAGTCATGGGCTAACAAAACCCCTGGGAGTCGAAGTATGTCAATTCCATTCACAGCTGTACGTCCTCCGTGCTCATAAATCGGTTGATTCGTCAGGAACGTGTACAGGCCGCACTTTCCAACGTATCTTCGGTTCAAATGATCTTTCGCAATTATGAACTCGGGAGTCGAAAAACCACAGTGTGGCGACGCATCACAGACGGAGAGGTCGCGGCGGCGTACATAGATGCTCAGGATAAAGCGATAGAATCAATTGAAAGTGAGCTCTATCCTATCTTCTTCCTTTAGGAATTAGGCTGATTGATGGTATAGAGGGCACACGCGTTGTGAAACCCCAAAAGCGGAAGCGCGAGAAGGACTCTGAGGAGAAGAGAACGACCAAGAAGCAGGCCACCGCATCTCCTTCTTCACCCGATACGCCAACCGCAGCCGACTCACCAAAAGACGATGAAATAAAGCTTACAATCCAAACCGAACATTGCATCGGCAAACACATCGTCGCCACAGTGAACTTCAACGGAAAAACAGCTAATGCCGACAACCTCGGTTTGGTCGTAACGCTTGTAAATCAAGGTGGATGGAATGCAGTGGTTCAACTCCTCCAACAATATCGCTGTTATAACAAGCTGGAGAACGCTCATGTCCGAGGATTGAAGGAAATGTTCGGAGTCTTCCAACTCGAATCCGAGTATGATTCTCCTTTTGTTGCTATCATTCACGAGGACTTCGGGTGGCCAATTTCCATCCAGAAAGGCGCATCTTTCTCGTCAGCCCAAAAGTTCGTCTTCCTTTTCTTAAGCCGTTGTGATCGGACTTAGAATTTGGTGTTTACAGAAACCGCCTGCGTAGTCTGCTCGGCGAAATTCACAAAAAGCGGTACCTTGTTGGCACCCTCAGCGAAAACAACCTCTGGAAAGGTCCAGGTAACGATGCATATTTGTGGGGATTAGAAGATGTGACAAAGGTACAGGGACCGGAAGATCAGGAGCGGTTCCAGGATGAAGTTGACGCACTAGATTACTTGCTCAGTCCGGAGGCCTCTGACTAAACGACATTCCCTACCTTTTGACGATACCCACCCTGACGACATACCCCGTCTTGCGGACCAGTACTTTACTGTATATTCACTACTAATGTAATAACAGCATACTTCTGTAACAAAAACACATGTGCACAAGACATACATAAAAACACAAAAGTGAAAACATTGTACACGATGCGCAGAAAAGCCCAGATGGAAAGCCAGTAGAGAGTTACAAGAATTACTGTGATAGTGATGATATCAAGAGGGGGGAAAGCTGATGGTAGAACTGGAGGAAGTGAAGTGAATAGAAAAATGCCAAGGTTATCGACGAGAACCCGAATACAATAATATGAAACATCAAAGTCGTCAATGCCGTGTTAAAAAGAGGAAAAAACAATGCAGAGAAAGAAAGAAACAGAACCATTGCCCCGAGATCAAGAACAAGGTATAAAAGCAGTCCAGACGAGGGCGCATGCATCGCGCACCAGAAGGTGTCACGAACGAATCAAAAGAACGAAGTCATCAAAACTCCATTCTTCCGATAACCTCCTGTGATCCCATCCCAATACTCCCCGTCGTACTGTCCGACGTCGAGATATGTCTCCTCCTTTCCACAAAAGGTTTCCCAAGGGGGTACCTCCTCCCAAATACCGCCTCTGCATCACTACCTCCAGATCCCGATCCCGATCCAGACGCCGACCCCGAAGTACCCATCCCACCTGCACTATCGGTGATAGCACTCCCAACACCGTCTCCATCACTTCCACCTCCACCATGTCCGTGCCCAAGCAGACCTACACTTGAGTGGCCACCACGCCCCGTTTCATTCCCACTCCTCTGGCTTCGATCCTTCCCACTTCCTAAGCCCTCTAGACTCGTGAAGAAGTTCTCGTTCATCCTCCTCAACTTCTCATCAATATCGGCTTGGTTCGTCAACACAACGCCAGGCGGTGAACCAACAATAGCCGTTGTCCTCGGTGTCAGAGAGTCCGGGGTAGGTGTTAGTAGTGGGTTGGATCCACTCCCAGAGGCTGTGGCCATCTTCGCGCCAATCACGACACCCAAACCAGAAGGTGCCAAAGGCCTTCTTCGAATGCCATCATCTGCGCCTAATGGCTGACGCGCAAACCGATCGTGAAGCTGCGGCACACCAGACTCGGGTGACCCTCCTGCACCCAGAGGAAGCTTGCCTAGCTGACGTTGAGTTCCGTGATCATCGTGGCGGTCATCTATGGCGCCTTCTTGCCCTGCTTCATCTTCAAGTGTGGCTCTTCGTAAGGCAAGAAGCAGCTCCTCGTCCCCTTGCTGCTTCTCTCGGTCAAGTCGGTGCCGCCCACTGAGAGGTTTCCGACTGTCGATGTCATGCACAAATATTGAAATATCATCTTCGTCTGTGTTGGTAGCCAAAAAGGACTAGAGAAAACCGGTAAGGTAAGCAATCAGATCGAGCTGGAAGTGGAGCAAAGCAAGAAGGTAAAATGGCCCAAGGCAATCGAGTCTAAACCGGACCTAGAGTGGGACACGAAGAACGGGACTTCAAGACTTCCACTTCCCAGCATAAAAGGACCAGGTAACTATAACAAGCATATACTCACCCCATCCTTCCTTTCCACCATAGCAGCGGCCATCCCACCACCACTCCCTGCACTCCCTTCACTTCCAGGTCCTGCTACGCCTGTCCCACTGGCAGGGGACCCAGCCGGAGCATACCGGTGTCCAAAGCTACTTGAATAGCGTTTCCTGGCTGGAACTGGTCTGGCTCCCATCATACCTTCCTCCCCTCCCTCGGCACTTGCATTGCTCCTCCTATCACCCAAACTGGAAGGCGTAAAAGGAGGCGAAGGACGGTTACTGGTGGCTGGACTTCCTATTCCTAATCCAATAGGTGAGTGTGGGACGCGGGGAGCAGGTGACGCTCTTCCCGTGGAACCAATATTCGGAGTTGTCGTGATACCACCCAAAGGCGACCCTCGAGGTGAAGAGGAATGTAGAGATGAAGGCGAGCTAAGTGTGTTCGACTTGAAGGGGTTGACACCTCCACTGATGTGGGGTCGTCTAATGGGTAAAGGTGTTGTTGACGCTGGACCACCAGTTCCAGGACTCGAAAAGGTCGATGCAGAAGGTGAGTTTGGTAGGTCACCCGTACCAGCACTTTCACGACGGATCCGAGCAATACTGAGAGCAGACGGCGGTCGTGAATAGGGTCCTTCATCTTTCACTGGGAACGCAGAAGTGGAGGTTCCAGAGGTATAAGGAGATGGGTTAGAGGCATGTCGGGCATGCATCGTTCCGAGACGAGGGAGGTCTGTGGTGTTAGGTTGAGAGGTCGGATCATGGGATTGCGGGGGTACTCGTGCTGTGATTATGAAGCGATCCGCAATCGACTCGGGAGGTGACTTGGACTTGGACTGGAATGAAGTGGGAAAGGCCCGTCCGGCCGCAGTGCCTGGTGAGCCACTCACAACTCCCGCAGCGGCCGACGTATTACCAGGATTTGGTATACCCATGCCACCAGGGCTGGACGCAGTCGTCATCAATGAGGATCGCTGCGCTTGATTCTTCATTAATGTGGGAACGAAATCAGGTCCCTCAGAGAGGAAACGAGAGGATAATAGTGATTCAAGCTCGTCCAGCTGGAAGTTCGGGTTGGTTAAATATGTCGAAGAAAGCGCGAGAGTGCCCATGGGATGCGGAATAGCTGTAAATGCGTGTGCTTTGATCTCAAATGGCGATGAGGTCTGGGAGGGCGGCATGCCTATGGATAGTATAGCCGTTAGCGCACACATCCACGAGGCAGATTTTCATTCAGAAGATGGCAAAAAATGCTGTAGACGGCGTCTTCTACAGACGCGCATGACGATCAGATGTATGTATAGACTCACCAAAACCTAATACGGGTATGTTCGAGTCATCTTCACTGCCAGTACGGACCCGTAACTTGATGGACAGGTTTCCATTCCTATTATGCCCACCGGTCCGTCTCCGTATGCGCTTGTAAAGGTTCCAGGAGGGTAGAAGCCTCAGTAGGCTGTATAGACTGCGGAAAAGCGTGATGGCATGCTTGTAGATGGTCGGCAGCGCGATATCGGTGCTATCGTCTTCGCTGGGTGTCCTCGGAGAGTGAACAAACTTCCAGCTCTCCAGAAGGATGAAGCGAAGCGAGGGGTCAACCCGTGTCCTCGAAGAATTGGGGGTAAGTTGGACAAGGACTTGGTTGGTGACTAGTTCTGGTACGCATAGGAGGACTTGAAGCTCAAAGGGTGGTGGTAAAGAAGATGGTGATAAGGTCTTGTATTTGTCTCTAACGTCTCTAGGGAATAAATCCGGATCCGGGATGTCGAGGTTGAACTAACGAAACGGACGCGAGCCGCGTAAGTGTCGGCAGCGAGGAAGGCATGCAGCAACTCACCCATTTGTCAGTCTTGGAACGTTCGGGTAGTTCTGCGGTTGCTCTAGCATCATATATGATGTTGAATAGTTTCGTATAAAAATGCAATGCGATCTGATCAGCCTTGCCGGCGTCATGGGACATGTCGTGCAAGAGGAAAGGCCGGATTGGGCAAAGTGAGGGCGAGGGAGATCCGTGAGTTGGTGGTACGAGTATTAATTGTACAAAGACATTAGAATATATGTCTAGGCGTCGTCGCCGCCGTTGCGGGTGCTGAGGAGGTCGAAGTGACGGTACAGCAACAGAAAGGAGGGAGCGCGTCGGGATGAACTCTAGTGGCTCGGGTTAGGGTTATATTGGACAGCCATGACACGCTCATTCGACTTCTCAGAGTCATCATCATGTCGCCATTTTTAACTGGAAATCAGGGTAGAATACAACGCTGTCATGTGTCGAATTTCGTGGAATAGACGGTCCCTAACGCTGTCAAGAATATCCAACCCGTCGGGACTTTGGCTTGGCCTCAAGTTGTTACCCTGGACTGACCGAATTCGAAATTCGGGCCCCAGATTGCAAAAATCAAACAAGGTAGATATTCGGGATCGATGAGCGCAGCTGAGCTGGCAACAAGTACATCGTCAAAAATACCCAAAGCATAATGGACACTGAGCGTCATCCACAAGCCTTTGAAGGACGGCGGCACGGCGCGGTATGGTGTTGCGCATCCTCGACATTTGGTCTCTTCCGTTTGTTATTTGCGGAGCGGGGCCTATATGAATTCGGGATGCGGCATTGACGCTCAAGTAACTCACCTCGAGGCGGTCGGCTGACTGCAACCAGAATACAACTCCCGAACGGGGTGATGCCCCCATCCCGAGTCGGTTCGAGCTGTAGAGTCACCTGAAGACCCCCAGATGAGCTATTTCCAGGTGGTGATGCGACTCCCGAAAGCCCCATTCGTCGATGGCTTGAGGCCTGGACATACTACAACATTCGTTGCAAATCCCATTGATCCCTGACTTTCGGGGGAATCAGGAACAGGTGCTAAAAATGCTAATCAGCTTATTTCTAAATTCTGGCGGGACAGGCAGCGTAGGAAAGTAAGTTGAAACCTTAGTTTAGAGTTATCGGCCGTCGGAGACTGAAATTCAATTCGGCAACCGATACCAGCATGTTCTGACATGCAAGCACCCTGCGCCTTCCCTTCCATCGTTCCACGATTTTTCATTTTGTGACCTGCCCAGCGGGATCCGGAACAGAAGTTGCTTCGAGGTGTCCTGGCCGGGTATGGGAAAAAACATAGGATGCAGATACAAGATACAGTCTGCTGGATGGGACTGCAGGAATCCTTCCTACTCATATATCCCCTCCAGTTCCACCTCGTTTCGCGGTCTTCTCCATATCCACCCTTATCTTCTCGATATAAACAAAGGTCATGAAAATCACGTCTTGTATCGCCGTACCCAACTCAGTTATCTCAAATTTTGCGGAGGAAGGTCGATGCAATATTCCCTGTCGTTCGACATGAAGTCGAGCTACAACTGATTGTTCTTCATCGTTCAGGACAAGCTATGTGTGTCATTGGGGCCTGAGGTCGGATAGAAAGTACATTTCCCTGACTTACTTTACAATTGGCAAGTCCCAAAATCCAAACATATTCCTTCCCATCTGGACCAGTAAACTTTCTGTCTCTGATGACGGACAAGAAAGAGTTGCGGCAAAAGAAGACCAGTATATCCTGGCAACCCGTTAGTGTCCCTTCGTTAGAGAACAATCCATATTATCACACACCTCCCTAACACTGACCATCTCCAAACCTTTCCTTCCTTCGTAAAGTGCTGTGACGTCTTCCATTCTTCACCCCCATAATGTATAACCGATGACTCAATCATATGGAACTCGACCTGTCCTAAATGCGCATATCTATCGTTCCTATCATGTTGACCTGTATGCCCCTCATCGAAGTCGGGGATAAGCTTTTTAACGGTTGCAGTGCCGCCGGTAAAATGATGAGGCATCTCGACGCGGTAGAGTGGTGTATTATCTTCCGTGATATACGTAGCATTAAGGTGGTCGAGTTAGAGAGTGTGAGAATCATCCTCGATGGGGGTATGCTGGTATACGATCGAGGTCGTCTGCTCCGTTTATCATTCGGAAGTCAGTGTCAGGGCCAGGGGCTCATTGTCTACGTGGGGTTAGCAAAGCCAATCACTTCTTTATCTGGTTTAGTGGCACTGCAGTTGATTGTCCACGAGATAAATTCGGCGTATAAATAGATTTGAATTTCAGGCTTTCGACGTCGTAAGGCTCGGTGGAGTTGAGAGCGTCTGTTCTGAACGCACTTCCAGCTCGGGGTGTCGGTTGTTCCTACACCAGAGCGCTATGCCGACTGCAGCTACGTGTAAGTCACTGTAATAAGCTCGGCACGTCAGCTTACTCCCGGTCTTCTCCGCGGTGTTGGTAGAAGAATTTTGTTTCTGCAACGCGAATAGCCCAGCTGGTGATAAGATCGATAAGATTCAATGAAGAACAGCCACACATTTATTTGTGATTGTTTATTCCTTACATTTCCGAGTTGGGCCCCGATGATGGAATTTGAGTCACTAGTAACTACTGGTCGTACTCTTTCTTTGCTCAAGCCTCATACTATCAAGTCGTCTAAAATTTTTATCTGAAGGTCGTAGCGCTCGTGACGCGAGTGGATCTCGGCAGGGAAACGGGTCTACAGTAAGTGACCATAGCCACTTTTTTATAACTCGCCAAAACGGCGTGGCAACTCCAAATTCTTTCAAAGCACAATGGAACCCCCATGTCTCTCTCTTCTGGTTAGTGAATTTTCCTTATTCCCAGTGCCTTTTCATTGACTGAAGTACAGAAAATCTCCACTTGTCGAATGCTGTAGATCATTCGATCGCGTCCCGTACGAAATCTTCACTCATATCCTGGAACGCGTCCAGGAATTCTCCACTCTCCTGCAAAGTATCACTAGGATCAGTTCCCTACTGTACCTTTCTCGAGGACATCCAACCTTCATGGCATGAATGAATACGGATCTCACAACGAAGAGATATGGGACTTACAAAGACCCGCCGTGATCCATCGATCAGTATCGATCCCTTCGTTGCGCGCACTTTGTATTTCTAGCGTTGATCGGGGTGTCAGTCATACTAAAATCGACCTTCGCTCCTTCGCTTCCGCATTGCACCGCGTGGACTTTGGGACCGCATCGCTCAGCCACCTTGAAGTAACTAATGCTGGTCCTTACTACGGCGACATCGAGACCTTCAACCACCTCGTTCGGAAATGGTCATCCTTGCGATAGCTGTTCGCACAATCAGGGTTTCTGAAATATGATAACACGAATATTCGTATTTCATACCCCCGACTTCATGCCCTGGCGATCGGCCACAATCTCAGCTCGTGGAATTATCTAGCCGCATTCGAGGCGCCTCGCCTTCACACATTGATAATGGACCACACTTTCCGTCTCCTTTAAGCCTGAAACTTGCCAAAAGCGAATTATGCTCTCAATCAAGGAACTCGTCTTGCTCGGGATGCAATTCAACTTCAATCGAATATCTTCGAGCTTTGCAAATACAACCCGGTTGGTCCTGGTATATCACAAAGATGCCAAGTGGTGGATCCCTTCGGCGTAGATAAAGTCGAAGTTTGGCCTTTCCTAGAAGAATTCGCGATCGGACCATCCGTTGGCGTAGATGACATCATAGCACTTTCAAAGAAGCGGGAAAACTGTGGGCGTCCACTGTCCAAGATCATCCTTCCAGCTGCAGACAACGTATATGTCAATCATTTGGTCGGACACACCATATTTGTTACATTTATGAACGCTCGTACATCAACTTCGACGTAGTACATGGCCATAAATCTTTACATCACATTCTCATGCTAGGATATTCGAGGTCACGAAAGACCAGCTATTACCATCAGAAGACGCTAATTCGGCAATATTTCCGCCAGCTTGTTGGTAGAATAGCCTGAGGGCACTTGCTGGTTGGCTGCCACCTGCCACTGAAATAATCACAACATCCGACCACGTAATGGTCTCTTGACCGAGATTGGCGGTAGGGAGCCAAGGACCATTGCAAGCCGTGATACCGACCTGATTGTTTTCGTCAACGGCCGCAACACGGTCGAATGTTGGCGTGGATCCCCATAAAGCTGCAGAGAGCGATGCCCCAGGGGGGTAGACATTCGTTGCTTTGAATGTACCTTAGAAGAGATGCGCCCTGATGAGTACTCGTAGGATCGATGCATCTATCAAGGACGACTTACCAGCACTCCATTCGTCGTTCTTGCCCGAGAACCTGTATACACGAGTTAGTCATTATAGGAACAATCATTCGCAGACGCACCATTGTTCTTTCAAGGTGAGATCAGCGGCCTGGTAGTACAGCCAAATCTGGTTAGCGTGGGTTGGGTCAAAGTCAACGTTGGCGGCAATACTGGTGCCAACAAGAGCGACAGGGAGTTTGGCGGTCCCCTCAACCCAGGCACCATTCTAAAGCGTACGACGTTTGTTATGATTATCACAGATTCATGATCGGAACATACCCAGATGATTTCCCTCAATTTGTTGGTGGTATCTTGGTAGTAGATATGGATAGTAGGATTCTGCTTCGTCTGGTTTACGGCCGCAATCCTGGAGTACGGTGCAGCTTTGAATAGACCGGACAGTTGACCCTGGACCCAGCTTCCATTGCCATCGGTATAACGCTGAAGGTGGAGAGGTCAGAATGAGACTATAGTCTAGGGCGAATCGGATTGCGCGAACCTCGATGATTTTGCTATCGGCGCCCAGGTAGAAGACGTGGATCTGTCGGACACAATGAATCAGGTATGGTAGAGATATATGCTCACGACACGAACCGCTGCACCCGGGCCGTAGTGAACAGCGGCAATGCCGGTGTTAAGTTTGGCACCAACACCAACAGTGTTCTGAGGGCGAGGGGCCCAGTTGGTTGCCTCGTCAAAGAAAGCCTCTTTGATGTCACCATTCGTGGCTTGGTAGTAGACCCGAATGTGCTTTCCAGCGCTGTCGTCGAAGCTGATGGCTGCGAGAGGAGTACGGGTGAGAGACATATTCGATCGAGTTACTCAAGACGAGTTGTAGTACTCCCTACCTTTCTGTGGCCTTTATACCTTTCGTGTCCACCCCAATTTTATCGAGGTCGATTTTTTTTTTTGGTAAGATGTGGCGCCCTTGAAATGCTGAGAAGATCTGCTGACCCACATGCCGAATAGCACTTCAAGTTGTAATTCAGTTGCGGGGCGTGAACGCAGTATATTGTTGACCATTATAAAATTGGACGACTTTCCAATAGTGTTCAAATGTTCGGTCGTGTTCGGTTGTTTCTGGCAGATGGGAAAGCTCTTACTTTCCATAAGTCTGCACAATCCGAAGTTTTGCCGTAGCGAACCGAACAAGCTTCCAATTGGCCAGCTAAGGCTTGGGTAAGTGACAAGAAGATCTAAACTTTATGGAAAGTCTTCCATTACCAGTTGATGCGTGTTCAAAAATTGAATAGAACTTGAAGAGAGAGTTCACCTATAAGCTCTTCTTCATTGACCATCTGGCATGAGAATAAATCCAGTGCGATGGGAGATCTGCCCAACATGTCCTGTTCGGACTTTGATGTAACCTTGTTCGAATTCTAAGTCTGTCAACTCTTAATTCAAACCTCAACAGGTCCAAGTCATCAGCTGACAGGGTTATAGGGGAGTCGTGAAGTCCGTGTCCTCTGATAAATATCGGAATGGCGGGTGTTCTGACACAGAAATGTAGAGCGTCATGAGATCTTGAAGATCTTGGAAATTGGACCCATTATCAGCCATGTCGTCCGGGACAAAACTTCGAACGACCGCGGTGCCCATGTTAGTCAAGTCAACATGGAAAATCAGGAGTAATTCACATACTCGGTCTACAACGATGTCGAACGTTCGATTCTACATTCTTGAATCTGGAAGAAGGTCAACCGGACACACCGATGAGAGGTAAATCTCCTTCAAAGTGCGATCTTCCATTCCCTGTCTCAAATAGCTCATCTAAACACCAGAAGTCATGGGAGAACAACTTCGAAGGAGCCGCGGAATTGAGGATTCCCCGACAGAACCCTCACAGGAGCGTTCAAAACCCAATTTAACCTTATACCTTGTGAGATTCTGTGTGGCGTGTAGGCACTGCTCTGTATTTTTTCGTGGGCAACACATTGGTAGGAAGAAGGACGAATTACTCAGGTCATAAACTCCTTGAAGTACCCACATTATCCTCATCGGATATGAATACGGTAGGCTCCAGCTATTGGATCAAGCAAGCATCCGGATGAGATAATATGCACTTTCTAGGCCTGACGACCTCATCGCGCCCCCACTGTCGGTCACCAACGTACATGGAGAGAAGTGTCGGAGCGCCGGTCAGTTTGTGCAGCTTCAAAGGCATTAAAATCGAAATCCCCCGCCTCTTTGGACGAGAAGGTGCTGATGTTTAAGCCAATGAGGGCTCTCACCCTTCCTTGACCTTTCACGTCACCACATACAAATGCTACGAGGTCAACGGGAGGTGCAGAGGTGCCAGCTTGATGATTCCTAGGACAAATTCTTGGATAGTAAGACGCGCGGATGCACTGTTTTGAACACAAGTAAGGGCACTCGAAGGTCTTGGACAAGACAAACTTATCAAAATTCGATAAGCATCAAAGGTGCCAGGGCGGGCGGTAGGTAACCTGTGAGTTCCTTCGGTCCAATGGCCCTATAAGAAGGAATTCATCAATGCAACCCCCGTGACGAATGAATAGCAACGCACGCTCTTGTAGACAACTTCTTCAACTTGGGGGACTTCTCTTGGAAGCAAACGTGGATTCGTTTTCCATCGTTGCGGCACATAGCACCCAATCGCGAGAAAGGAGCGGCGTGGAACTTGCCAGTCAAGGGCCCGTCAGCCCAAGGAGAGCTCTCGGCATCGACACTGCTGCCGCTCTTGCCCTGATAGCAGCGCTATAGAAAAAACGCAATCAAGGGCACACCATCAAAAGATGTGAATACCGACCTCGACGAGGTGGGATTGCTCGTCCAGGAATAAATGCGAATTTTTGTTTCGTAATTAATCCTTCCATATCGTCACAGGAGGCGAAAGTGACTTACGCGCTCGCCATCGGAAGAGGAGATGGCTGCAATCCCGGTATTACACAATTGAGCTTGCCTTGACCGAGTGTACCGCTCTTCCGCCCTAGAGAACCTTGAGAACCATGGGGACTTTGGCAGGAAATGCGTAGGTGCTTGCGGCATGCCCTTGACGCATTTTGGTCTCACAGTGGTGCTATCTCGGTAGTAGCAGGGTTCAGACGCAGCGAAGCCCCAAGGGGTACCGGCACCACCCCCTCGCAGGAACTGGCCATCATGGAGTTGTAGAGTTTCGCGACTCCGAGTGACCTGGGCTGTTCGGTGAGACCATGATCAGATTCATTTTATAATTTTACTGCAAGACCATACCGTTGTCAAGAGGAGTGATATGTATTCGGAGCTTTTCCGTCCACAAAAAGTGGAACATCGACGTGTGTTGCACCCAAGTTGTTGAAGCTGACAGCGCTGAAGGATGCCTGCGTCAAACACGAGAAAATCCTCACAACGTCCAAACAACATTCACCGGCAAACATCCAACTTCTAATCCTCTATAATTCACTCACATATGCATAGCAGCATCGAATTCCAGTCTATGGAGCTTAGATCCGTGTCTCATCAATTGTCCCACAGAGCCCTACAATGACGAAGGGTAGCGAGATCTTACAGTAAGTACTTCGATATTCTCCCAGCAATGGCAATATCATGCTAGATATAGCAAGTACCGAAGACAATGACGACTGAATTGACGACGAATGGATCTGGGTTCACGAAACGAATGGACTCACCAGAGCCTGGATCACCACGCTATGGGGAATTAGCGAAATTTTATCGCCAAGTTCGAGACCTCCCCTACTTCTGCGCCAGGTTCCAAGTGGGAACGATAGCTCACCCGGGCCACTAATGGGACGAGAAAAATCGACTTCGTACTCTCAGAGGCCGCCTGGTCATTATAAAAGGTCTACCACTTCGACGGAAATTTCAGCACTTCACTTCCTTCCTACAACTCAGAACCAAAGCAACTTCTCCAACTCGCACATTCAACACCTCATATACACATCATGGTCCATCTACTCAACCGCACTCCTCTCGCCGCCATCGAATTCAACGACGACAACGGCAAGCATATCCGTGTTTTCTGTCAGAGCCCTCAGGGCGATATCATCGAGGTTCTCTACGACCAAAAGGGTGGCTGGAAGGGACCCAGCAAGTACATTGTCGGTCGTGGCAAGCTCAACACCGGCATTGCTGCGATTTCCTCCCCAGATGGCAAGCAAGTAAGTCGATTTCATCTTCACCAAGGAGGGACGGGTATTTATCACGAAATAATAGATTCGCGTCTATTTCCTAGACGAGCATTATCGCATTGTCGAGGTCAGTATTCTCTCCTGCACTGGTAATCAAGCTAACCGCGTTTCTCAATAGCGCCTCTACAAGGGCCACGGCGGTAGTCTTATTGGTGGTGTCTCTGATAGCAACCCCTGGACTGATGGTCCTTTGACTGGGAAATTCCACGCCGCTCCTTATTCGAGGTTGAGTGCGATATGCTTGGACAAAGGAGATCAATTCCGAGTGTTCTTCCAAGATAAGTCCAACAAGTTGAAGGAGCTCGTCTACAAAGCAGTGGGTCATTCTTCCTCGACACCGAATACACGCACTAACTGGCACCGCTTTTAACCCAGAACCAGGGATGGAAGGAAAGCACCAGCAAGTTACCTACTGCCTTGGCTGGCACCAGCATTGCGGCGGCTCATAACCCCGACCACGAGTAT
>ML208508.1:0-39434 GCA_004369065.1 Pluteus cervinus
TCGCCGGTTTCTATGGAGGTAGAAAAAATCGTGAGCTCGTGATGATTTTTTGCCTCGTACGACCTCGTACGAGGTCGCACGATGCCGAGCGATATTTGCTGGAATTTGCTGATGTAGATTCCGCTACCGGGTTGCCCACCCATTGTAATTGCATTACTGCCCACAAACGGAAAGGAAAGTGGAAAGGATATACACATACAGCACCTCGAGCTTCAGAAGATGGCGGCAAATGCGAAGCTTCCCATCATCGCTCTTGCTGCTGACGGCGCTTCAACTGAAGTGCTAGCACAACACCTGATGGATTCCGAACAGTCAGAAGAGCCACCTCTCCAATATTTATATCCGTTATATGGAATCAAGCTCGAGGCTCCCGTATTCCGTGTTACAGGTCCTCTCATCTCTGTAACGGACCCGCCACACGCAAGAAAGACAGCAAGAAATCAACCACAGTATGGAACTCACACTGCTAGTCTCGGTATCGGATATCTCGTCAATCGTTCCCTTATTGATTTGCAACACCTCGGAACCTCTGGACTTATGGTACGCGACGTTGAAAATGTCGACAAGCAAGACGATGGTGCTGCTCGCCGCGTCTTCCACTCTTTGGCCCTCCAAGCCATGATGATTCCGAGCGAAGGTACCTCACCAGCCAGAATCCGATCAGGTTTCGAAGGTATCACAGTGTATTTCTTTGTCCTTGGTACGTCCTTCAAGCCGATCTCCTTGATCTTTTGATTCTACGCTGATATTCGTCTCAAAGGAACCCTATTTGAAGCGTGGATGAGCCCGAGCATGGAATTGAATGAACGCGTCCTAGCTGCCCTTCGTGCTCGGTTCTGGCTTCATCACTGGCGCCGACATATAACCATACTATCACAACGCTTCCCCGACCTGTATTCACTTGCGCGCTCCTTCATCTCAGCAGCCAGCTTCCAAATTTTCAATCGCCTCTGCGACACACTCGTTCTCCTCGCACTTGCTTATACGGAGGCCTACCCTTCAACTCCCTTTTGCATCTGGTTGATTGGGATCGATTTCGTGGAACATTTCTTTGGAA
Organism: Pluteus cervinus; assembly: GCA_004369065.1. Taxonomy (NCBI): domain Eukaryota; kingdom Fungi; phylum Basidiomycota; class Agaricomycetes; order Agaricales; family Pluteaceae; genus Pluteus; species Pluteus cervinus. The sequence continues at coordinate 1,058 of ML208508.1, forward strand.
TTGCCCGCCAATTTCTCCCCAACTTCTCATACTCCGAGTTCATCAAAATGGCACAACACATCATGGTCCGGCAGCGGATACTTGAAAGTGGGATCCTCAAGTCAAAACGAGAGCGTACTTCAGCATCTGGCTACATTTTCGAGCCGGATACAGATATGCGAAGGAAAGGCAAGAAAAACGGTGAGGAGGGCTACATCCCAATTCCGCCTGCAAACCTTTCTCGTACCACTTTGAACGAGCTTGTGAAACTTGCCTACAACGAAGCCACCCATCTCTGTCGAGATATCCTCTCGATTCCTGTTCCAGCCCTCAATATAAGCAAACCTCTTGTCCTTCACCCTCTTGGTGCTCCTCCTCCTCAACCAAAGCGAAAGAAAGGACCAGTCTCTGAAGTCGAATCTGACTCAGATGATGCGCCGAGCGATGATGAGCATTCCCACTCTGGGACAGATGACGACGAGATTGGCGGTCCAGACAACAATCCGATGGATGTAGACTCTGCCAAATCGAGGACACTACATGTCAATGTCGACGAAGTTGTACGCAAGGCCGCCCTTCACTCTGCTCGCTATTCCGCACTCTGCACGGACCTCGAAACAATAATCATCAAGGCTGAAATGTCCGACATGGACCATGCGATCCCAATCCACGGCGCCATCCCCTTCCCCTTCCCTAGTACAACTGCTCCTATCAACAAAACCGATTCATTAATCCCGTCTGTCAGCAAAATCATTGACGAAGGAACAGGGAAGATCTCTATTCACCGTTTATTCGAGTATAGACGATCCGTTCAATCAGGCAGCACGAATAAATCTGAACGCACTGTGGCCATCAGCCCAAAATACTTGCTTAGCCAAGTCAAGGAAACAGAAGAGGGTGACGAAACGGCACTTCCCCTTCGCGAAGGTGCACATCGGCTACGCATAGCCCAGGAATTGAATACCGACCTCAAGAGACAGGAACTCAAAAAGGTTCGACAAATCCGTTGGGAGACAATGGCGAAACAGCTTGAGAGTTCCAGCTCCACTCCGAGTCTGAAGTCCCAACCTCTTCTCCCGGGGATCTTAGCCAAGAATGTAAGCATCCTCCAGCCGGTTTTGCTCGGGGCTTTTGTTATTATGCGGACACCGAAACGTTTCTACATCGGCGAAGTTCTTGATCTTTATAAACGCGGTAACAACTCACATTATGGTTCCATCGAAAAGGCGACCTCTGTTGGCGAGCTTTCATGGCTATCCCTCAGAGTCTTCCTTCCTCTTCAACTTGTGAGTCCTTTTACTTGACCAGGTGCTGTGTCGTCTCACATATTACCTTTTAGGACCACGGTGAAGGGCTTGATGACGACGAAGAACTTGAGACCATGCATCAGCAATCATGACAGGGAGCTCTAGACCAATAGTCAACTCTAGCCATAATAGCTGTCCATAGACTTGAGATTTTACTAGTCCACTCTTAGGTTCTCAATCCTAGACCTGTAAGAAGTACTAGCCACAACTAGACTACTAGACTATGTCAAGCCCATGTCTAGTTATATTCTAGCCAACTTTGGGTTAGAATAAATCCTGTAGTCTTAATTTAGTCCTGAGTTGACCTACATTGATTTCACTTCAGATAGAGTACTTACCTTTCATCACCTTCAATCTCAAATATTCTCAAACTTATTAGATGTGGTGTAAATTGAGCTAGGAGAGGCTAGTTTGAAGTATATACAAAGTTGAATTACTGCATATAGCTCTAGACTGAAACTTAATGAAGCTAGTGAGAAGCTTGATAATGTCTAGGTGAATATAGTTATGTCTTGTTCACCTTATTTAATATCAACCCTGCACTACACAATTACTATATACAATACACCTAGACCATTCCAGCCCAGGATTAGCCAACTTAAGAATTATACTATCCATCAGACTATATCTGTCCAAGTCTACACTAGCCCAGACCTAGCTTAATCCTAGCCCAGAAACATCAATCAGACCTAGCACAAATATCTCACTGTAGTCCTGGAAGGTTCACTAGTTCATTCCTAGTCCTGAGTTATATATATGAACTATAGCTTAGATACTGAAATGAGTGAATACTACTCTAGCAGTGGACTTGATGGGCACTACATAGGCATACATAGTCAGACCTAGGTCCACATCTATCCACATATATGATAGGAATGCTATAGTCAAATTCGGGGGATGACGAGACCTGATGAAGTGGATGAGATGACATAGGTAGGATGATGAATGTGGCTGTCGTCGTCGTCGATGGCTCAACAGCTGGGGTCGGGAACGCGAACCTTGTCGCCAGAGGGATATATGCATAGAGCCACCCTCCGCACTACAGCACCAGGTCCGCTGGATCGAGGGGTAGTTTGACGGGTCACGCAGAGTGTCTAGTTGGGGTATTGGAGCGAGTGGCGTACAGGGAATTAACTTTTGATGGGGTGATGGTCTGGGGAAGGACCTCCTTCACGGCCTGCGATATGGGAGGAACAGCGCTTGAAAGGCCAAATGTCGTATTGATCGTAAGTCTACGTGAAGCTTCCATGTCGGCGAAGTCAGTCATCGGAGCATAAGAGGGAAAAAAGAACAGCGAGAACAAAGTGGAATGAAGTCAACATACCGGGGGAAAAATAACGGGAACACGAGCGGCGATCCTGAACAACGCGTCAAACGTGACACCGTCGTAAGAGGGAGGGAAGGTGAAGCGAGCGTCACCGGTTGTCGCCACCTCGGCGCGTTGTGGTTGGTGGGTGCGGCTGTGGGGGTCGTCGGTGCTTCGTTGTCGAGGGTGAGTGGGCCAGAGGGTGCCACTGACACAACACCCACAGGTATGTGCACATTCGGATGATAGATCCGCGCTATGGCCAGACAAAGATCAACTAGAAAGCAGAAAACAAGAAAACGATGAAAACGAAAACACAGGCAAAAACGAGGGGCAAGGAAAAGAGAGAAAAAAGATGTACGAGTTCGTTATCCACGAAGTCCACCCATACTGCTAAATTTCGTTGCCGTTGGGCGGTACTCGTCTTTCTGGAAAATGTTGAAGTCTATCGTAAGGAGGAGAAAGTGTCGTGGCCGCGACGAATGACGAGGGAAGAGGGAAGACGGCTGGAAGGAACTGAAGGAAGCGGGTTCGGGCAGGGTTTGGGTGACGCGGGACTGCAGATGCAGGGTGGGAAAGGCATGGAGAATGTGATCGGAGTCGGATCCGATCACATGACGGTTCGAAACTACTTGCTTGCGTTTTCGCTTCAAGTCCTTTCTTTCCCTCACCTCGTCCTCCGTCTCTTCCTCCTCCCTCCACTATCTCTCCTGTGACCGTATTTCCTCAGAACTCACCCATGGAGACTTGGCGACTTGTGAACATCGTCGACGCCTGAGGTTGCCGGACCACGAAGTTGACATCGAATGCGTTAAGGTACGTTTGTAAAATCCTTTCCCCTCTCCCCGTTGCACACGACTCACCATGACTATGGCCCCGACTTTCGAACTTCGTACAGCTCTCAACGACAACGACTTCCACACACCGACACCACAACCATTGCCAATCCTACCCACCACGGCGTCGACACTGCACTCAGTCGGGACTTGTCACCTTCGTGGCATTCCGCTCCAAGTTCGCAACCCTTTTTTTAAATCTTCCCATCGAAGCTGCTCATGTTCATTTTCCAGCACATCACAACCATGTCCGGGGTCTGTGGTCGATATTGCTTAGGGTATGTCCTCATCTTTTTCTTCTTTCTGTACTTATTTCCGTCCCACTTTAGCCACTGTTACTTACAACATCCACGCCGGTTCACGACGATGACCCCTGCCTCACCGTCTCGCTGGGGCCCACATTACGCTGCCCGCCTCATCACCGTTGTCGTCCTACATGACCACTCTACCTCGTCGTTGTGATGTAAGTATTCATTTCCTTCCTATTTCGTGCACCTCACTCCTCGCCGCTCCCTCAGACCCTCTCCCTCGGAATTACGATACAGACAAGCTTGGCCGCCGTCGAACCCATGTGAGCGTTCTGCGTTTGGTGTATGTTTTTTATTTATTTATTTGACCATTGTTCCTCCGTCGTCGGGTTATTGCCCAGCGTGTATATTGGTGGCGTGTGTAAGAAGGTAAATGTAAGGCAAGTCCTTCCCATCCTTCCCGTCGAGAAGTAGGACTTGCCTTCATACTGTTATCTTGTTCACCTCTTCGTTGTCATTGTCTCACTATCATGTCGTTCTTGCTCTGATCCCGTTGTTATCTTGCTGTCATCTCCTCATTTCATTATCATCTCGTCGTTAATTCATCATCATCTCCTAGTTGTCTCATCTAATCTAGTATCAGCCCTCTTTACATGTATAGTTCACACTTTATATTCTAATATCAAACTAATATTGACCTATAACACTACTAAGGTGAACTTATAATGTCTAAACTTCAAATGAAATATCTCTAAGTTGGTCTTGATTGGATCTCAACATGAGCTCTCTATGTCTAAGATTGGAACACTAAATCACTAGTTACATCTATTCTGATCTCACAACTGACTAGATGGGCCTTGGAACAGCTATAGTAAGATTAGTAGCAGACTATATAGATCTATGTAGTCCAATGTAAGAGCACAAATAGCTCATTCCTAGACCACTCCTAGCCAGGACTACGTAGACTAAACTAGACCTGGGCAAACTATATACGTCTAGGTATTCGGGACCTAGCTATTGTGCTAGTGCGACTATATACACCTACATAGCCCCGGTCAGATTGCTGATGTGGCACCCAACTTCACTTGCTTGGCCATGCCATCAAGGTACCATCTTCATACACATGCACCTGCGAGCCAGATAGTATACCACCTCGGGAAAGGGACACTAATCGGAGAACTTGATCGAAAGGTGTTGTCAACCATTGCAGCTCTGCGTTGGAACGCGATTCAACGGAGTAGTGCAATTATTACAGCTGGTGCACCATTGAAAATTAAAATTCCAGCAAGAAACAAAGATAAGGCAGGTTTATAGACATAGAGCCATGGTAGAGTAGCCATAATATAGCTATAACTTTGCTATCTTGCAGTTGAGCCTCAGTCAGGAATACTGAACGATAAAATTTCCTTTTTGGGACATCACGTGGTGATCCTCTATCCGGAAAATGCGGATTTGAGAGCCCCGAGCTTGCGGATTTGAGAGCGAAATTTGGTGATTTTCCCGGAGAACAAACACTGGGAGCTTCCCGGGTCCTCAATAAACAGCTGGTAGTTTTTCGTATGGCTCTCTGAGAATCATCTCTTTGGCCCATAGTATCTACTAGGTCAATGTAAGAGAAGTGCACAAACGGTCGAGCAAGGAGAGTACGTGCCTTGTTTACTTCCTCGAGGCGCTTTCTTGATGCGGACCACTCCTCGCCTGGCCCTAAAGTTTCCGCGTCCTCTTTAATATCCATTCAAGTGGCTGAAAATTTAAAGGCACCCTGTTCTCTTCGTTCGGATTTCCAGATTTCCTGCAAGTATTAAGACCAAAGATATCTCCGAAAATGGCGACAGGTCCAGGAGTATCTAGCAGGTCTGCAGCAGGATTGCCTGTCATGTTGCCATCGCAGGTTCGACCGTGGTGCTGGACCTGGTTGAACCCTAGATTCAAACTCCGAACGGCCTGCTGTTGTGGCAACACTGGCAAAGATTAGATTGGACGGTCCCCGATGCCGCACTCTAGCAAAAAACCTGGTGATAATCGCCCAGTAATGTCGGACAGAAATCGGTTGACTATCGCCTGGTCTGGGACGCATAATGGCGAGTAAGGTGAAGTATAACCGCATCGCAGGGATGGTTCAATTTATGGTGATCAAATTCAAACCCTGGGTGGAGGAACAAGTGTTTGTCTACTTACTTTTCAACATCAATGTTTGAGAATATCGTTTCGAATAAACCCTCAGACCGTATCCAATGAGTTGTATCTCCAACCTTGAACTCCGACGACCATAAATCCCAAGGTTCTCGCCCAGTTGCTGCGAATGACTCCCACAGTATTTTGTTATCCAGACCAACTTCTGGACGTCTCAGAGTGTACAAGCAATCCCCGAAGTCGTCTGAGATAGACCACGTATATTCTTCGGTATTGATGACAGCAGAGCCGAAGTCGATGAATACGCCATGAACCACACCTGGCGAGTTGGTACTCGATTCGGCAGTGGAAGTTGGTGTATGGCATAAGACCTGGCCGGGATGCCAATCTTGCTGGGGGGTGTCTGATCTTTGAAGTGCATACACAAAGTGACGAGCACTCTTGACCTGAAGAGCCATGAGTAGGGAAATAACCATGCTTCAGATAGGGACATACTAGTTGGTGCTGCTGTTCTATCGTTAGGCTTTTTACGATACCTTTCTCAATTGAGGGTGCGGGGATATACTCCATAAGCATCCCGAAAACTCGGTGACCATTGGATAGTATAAACTTGAAGCGTAGTCAGTTGTGAACTGGGTACAAGTGACATGAAAAGATTACCTCATGTGCACCATAATAACGAGGGATGAGAGAGCCTTGTAGGAAGTGAAGGTGTTTGTACGCAGCATCTTCTCGATAGACGAGTGACTCTGCACTGTCAAAACCTTTGAATAGTTCCTCGACACTCTCAGGCTCTTCTTCTATATCTTCGGTAGTAAGCCTCAGGGGATAGAAACGATCATCCACAAGCTTCAAAACGAGTACAAGGGATTCGCACGTGAGTCCCTGACCATTGATAGTCGAGATGGTGCAGGTATAAACCCTACTTCGAAGCCCACCCCATCGAGCAGACGCTGTGAGATCGTCGATAAGGTTAACCGCGAAAGTGTTCGAACTCTTCAGTATGTCGAAGAGTTGTTGTGAATGTGGCGGCACCGGTCGCATAATCGTAGAGATGTAGTCCATTGTTCCCGAGGGTAATTCCCTGACAGGATAATAAGGCTTCCATTCGCCGTGTCGATGTGTGAATGCCGAAGTTGAGCCCAACAAGGTTTCACCTGGACAGGCAAATACACGGGGAACATGTTCCTTTATATAGTCCTTCCAACGAAGAAATTGAAGAGTCCTCGCTTGGTCGTGAGCAATCGTGTAGGTGTCAAAATCCGAATGGCGGTGACACTTCGGAAAGAGCTGCTCGTCGGGCGTCAGCGGTGTGTCCGGGTCTATGGGTGCTCCATGCGGAACAACTCTCTCTTCGTCTTGGAAACATCCGTCGACAAAACCAAACGGTAATGACTTGTGAAGGTAAGCGGCAATAATGACGCGAAGTGCTGTGAGGGTATCTGCCCCGTTGAAGCGCTCGTAAACAATTCTCGAAGAATTGGTCCGAGGAATCGGCGAATTGAATACGGTGACGGATTTTAGGTCAGTCAGGATAACGTTCGTGCGTATATCCTTCTCCCAGATTTGCCGTAGCTGATCTTCGATCATAGCAGACAGGAGTAGCGGGGATTGTTTCTGGTATGGTTGGCCAGTGCTAGATGTCTACATGACGTCAACATGGCCTTTTGGAAAATGATGTGAGACCCACCTCGAAAAGAAGGACTGAGGCAGCTTCATATGGCCATGGCAACTCCTTGAAGTCGAACGTGACACGATATACGTGACCTGAGGAGTCATAACTCGAGATGCGGAACATGAGATAACAGGCGACTAACCATTCTCAAAAGTATCGATCTTGTATGTTATGGGATCCAAGGAAGGGTGGCGGAGTTGGTTGAATAGTTGAACAACAGGGGAAATTAGAACACTCGAAATATACGCATCGAGTCTATCAACGAGGATGCTAAGTGCTAAATGGTGAAGAAGCGAGATAGGACAAACCGGTCGGATTCCTTCACTTGGTCGACTGGCCAGTTGACAGGTTTGCGATGGCAGAGCTTGAGCTGTTTTGATAGCTTTCGAACTGTTTGACTCAAGTTCTCGTCACCTTCGGATGATGCCTGGAGGTCGTAGGGCAACCGAGGTTCCCTAACCTGAGAACGAAGAGTGAACCCATCTGGAAGCGAACACTGTGGACTCGGAGGAGGTGGAGGTGATTGAACTTGAACTTGAAGGACCTGGTCGGGATATGCAGAATAGGTTTTGAGAATGGGAGTAGCTGTCGTCGAGAGAGATAAAACCCTTCGTAGTCCCGGCCAAACCAACTGAGAGGACCGGAGGAGAGTCATGGATCGACATGATGGGGTCGCAATTTCTGAACTTGCGCGCGGAACCGACCGGCCCGGCAGAGCCGCTCGCTTGGTGGTTTCTTCAAATTCGAACTTGCAAGTGACTCCGAGCCATCTAAACTTCAGGCGGATGTGATCTGATGATCAGAAGTTCAAAAAAAGGATTTGCGAGCAGAGAGAGTTGGGTGTTGTACACATACAACTTACAATAAACATTTAATCCTTATAAAATTGACCTTCTTCCGTTCCAACCTGCAACGCCTTCAAGACAATCCCCACCAACCTCTCATCGAACCTGCCCTTGATATACTCAATAATCATATCGAGACCACATCCCGCCCCACCTGCCGTCCAAAAGTTGCCGTCAACAACCCATCTCTGATCAAGCCACTCCACCTCAGGATGCACCGTCTTCAAAAGCGGCAAAACCCCCCTTTGAGCAGTCGCCTTCTTCCCTTTCAATACGCCCGACTTAGCTAACCACATCCCTCCCGTACAAACACTCATCACGACCGTCTTCCCATTCTCCGCGACGTCTTTGATAAACTTGGTCGAATCAGCCGGCATATGCGTAGGTAGCGGTCCCCCGATGATAAGGATATCCAAATCATGGGGACATGTAGCATAAGTCGTCGTAGGGACAAACCCCAAACCGATCCCTGGCGTGAAGTGAGAAACTTCAAGTGTGGAAGCGATGTAATGGAGTGTGATTTCGGGAGCCAGTTGAGGGAGTAATGCAGCCAGATCGGGGTGCTCTGTGGCGTAAAATGCTGCGATGGGTTCCATGTATACTTTGGAAATGGATCCGAAGATGTCGATACCGATAACGTCGCTCAGCTGAACGGCTTCGAGCATGACGCCGATTTGAAGAGATTTAGGGGCTGACATGATGGGTAGTAGTTTGGAGGGGGTGAATATGGTTTAGAAGTGCCAATTTCAACGTTGTCACTCGATGAGATGTCCTGTCGGCTTGAAGAGCAAATATAATGGTTTGTACACCGCCAAAAGCCGTCTGCGGAGTTAACGGCAAGTACAGCAATCGGCATCGCATACGTCACCGCAGCCTACGACATGCCGGGGAACGAGTCCAAAATGAAAGTTACTCTGGGCTACAGTATTTCGTTATTGCTGTCTAAAACGTGATGAAAAGAATCAAACCACACCTCGTAAATTAGGGTGCGTTGGTGGAATATCCTTGTCGTCATTCACTCCGTACATTCCGATCCTTCGCACATCCCGGTCTTTCGCACACGGCAGTTTCTTTCGTAGAACTTGAGGGTCATGTACTGATAGATACACCCACGCTCGTCAGCAGGAGTGCATAGGAGCAGAAAAAGCACTTGAAGGTTTCTTGGCGATCAGGAGAATGTATTCGTCGTCCAAGTGTCGGTTTCCAGTGGCCATATCTGGTGTTAAGAGCCGGAGGGTCGTTGAAAAGGCCGCTGTGTCCCGAGATCAGGTTAGACGAATATCCCAATGATCCAAGTATGGTGCAAAGGCGTTGCATAGCGAGGGGCCGTTTCCCAGTCAGACACAGTTGGTAGCATCGAGATACTGAGGAGGAGATGATAGGTCAAACGGGGGTCAGCCATCTAAGCCTCTGCTGCGGTGGAGATGCGATGGAAACCCAATCAAACGCCAGTGGAAGAAATCGAAGATACAACATTTGGGTTGAAGTACTCGCGTCTTGTTCTTTAAGATGAGGTTGAGTAGCTGGGGGATAATCCGAGCAAAGTAAGGCCAAGAAGTCGACCTATGTACCGCGATCAAGCTGGCCACACCGATCAAAACTTCTTGAGGGGACCCGGGTACTGGTGCTGAAGCCGTAGGCATTTGTGAGTGAGCCTGCGCCACGAGGTTCTTTCATTGTCGACGGACTTCGGAGAATGTCGAGGTGAAAGGGGAGTGCCAACTCACATGGTGCACCGGCGGGATATATGGATCAGAAGCAGGACGATCCATCAACGAGCTTTGCTGGTAGCGTATCCTGGGTCTTGAAATGTGCAATTGCACGCGACCATAATGCATGTTTCCTTCGTTGTAAGCGTTAGCGCAGGTTGCGGAGGGTGAACCAAGATACCTCTTCCAGTCATACGTAACCCATCCCTCGACCCTCGACCAAACTGTATGGGGGTGCCATCTAGGAATCGTTGGTGATGCAATCGTGACCCCCCGGGTATATCGGTAAAATGCCATATAAAAGTTTTCTTGACGATACCGGGTACATTAATTATAACGCGTTGCGAGATTTGCGAATAGGATAATTGTCGTCGGGTTCAAAGAGCTGATTTCCTCATGGTCCTTTGTTTGAATGGTGTGTTACGTGCACGGTGCAGCGCTGGAAGGAACGCGATCGGGTAATGTCACACGTGACATCGTTCGCAACCCAAACTGGGCACCGTCATGATGCAGTGCATGATCAGCAACCCCCATCTCTTGGCCCAGCGAATTTGCGTCCGCAGATGCCCATTGTGAAAACTCCGCATCATCGACCGTGGCATGGAACAATTCAATGCATATAACTCGGGTGATCCAGTAATTGTCCTCTGTTTTCTGTTAGCCGAAAATTATTGACCACCAACATTAGCTTTCTACTCGCTTTGTCAACGTCGAACGCATTGCTAGATGTGGTCACTTTATACGAACCGTAATAGATTCATCATCTGGTGCAGTCACGGCTCGCCATCTCTCAACGACACGGCATACGCGCTTATCGTCCAGTACGAGCTCTGCGTCTTGAAAAAGTTCATCCCGCATCCGATCTATCATGAAACACTTGTCAATATCATGCACGCGACTCCTCCACCAGGCTCTGCCCAGAAGACAGCTTGTGATGGCTAATCATTTTGTTCCACCAAGAAGCTCCAGCAAGTGACGGAACAATCAGTCGGTTGCCTATCGGACCCCCATGAGGTCAAAAAGGCCCCGATGAAGTAACGACTTACTCGTCTGGCACTTCGTTCGACGAGGACGGTCGTTCGAAGATCACGGCCATCGCGGTCATCATTAGAATGCAGAGGGTCACTGCTCCACTTTGCTGTGTCTCTTTTTTAGCCTGCTTTGACAGGAGCTCCGTCTCCTACGCAATTGAACGTCGTGGCACGTCCATTGTGCACCGGTGATGCCAATCTGGACCCAATTGAAGCACACCACCTTCCATCTTATCGTCCTTACCCGGCGCCTAGCAAACTTCCCATCCGGTAACCGATCCCTCAGCACATGATCCCCACAACGACCACAATCGTCGATCGCCCCTTTCCGTATCTAAGACTATTATTCCCGTTTGCGTCTCCCCCAATGAGACGACAGGCGTTTGCACCAAACTAAGATTGCGCCCAGGCGGGAGTATCACACCACGTAGCACCGCCTTAAATGCCATGACTTTCCCGGTCTACTCTTCCCTCCTTCCCAACCCACCAACCACACTTTGGGCTCTCCCTTTCCCTTTCGTTCGCTTCAAGGGTGTTTCCTTCATACACCCCTAAAACCGGTTATAGACTCGACCTCATTCCTCATACAAGCAATAGTCGTTAACCGGCAATGGCACACAAGTCGAAAGAGACTGATGTCTCGAGCACCAGCTCAGCGTCTTCCCCTAACGTACCGACCTTCTACGATCCTTCGAAGGAGAGCAAATGGACACGTCTTGGTCTTAATTTTGAGAGTTTCAAACGTGCTCCTGGTGTCACAGCGTGAGTAGCCCGCTCATTCTATGGTCGACTTTTATTTACATTCCCTGGGCAGTGGTCAGGTCGTTGCCGGTGGCAACAATGTCGAAGATCTCGAAAAGATCATGGCCGATGCGCCAATGCTTCAACAAAAGATGAAGCCTCGTCACCTTCAAATGATCGCCGTCGGTGGTAGTATCGGTACTGGTCTTTTCGTTGGTTCCGGTTTGGCCTTGAACACCGGTGGTCCTGGTGGTGTCTTGATTGCATGGCTTTTAATTGGTATAATGTTGGTCAACGTCACTCAGGTAAGGAGTTTCCTCCCGTAATATGTTTGTCTGACATATCCCTTCCTTGCTGTAGGCTATTGGAGAAATGTCTATCTTATACCCAGTTTCTGGTGGTTTCTACACCCTTGCTGGTCGTTTCTTGGATCCTTCTTTTGCTTTCGCTATGGGCTGGAACTACGTCTTCCAATGGGCTGTCGTCTTGCCACTCGAACTGACCGTCGCAGCTACAACTGTGAACTATTGGAACACTGGCTTGCCGATAGCTGTATGGATTACCATATTCTTAATTCTCATCAGTAAGTTACCTCATCGTCATCTTGTGATCTCTATCTAACTAATCGTGTTCCTCCAGCTATTGTATCACTCTTCGGTACACTCGGTTTCGCAGAAGAAGAATTCTGGTCCTCATGCCTCAAGCTCTTCGTTGTTATCATGTTCTTGTTCATCGGAGTGTATGTAGCTCGTTCGTCGTTGTCTGTTTCTCATGATTTTGACGTCGTTCTTGCTAGTATCTGTATCTGCGGTGGTGGACCTAAGGACGGTGCATACGGCACATACGTTGGCGGTCGCTACTGGAGCGATCCCGGGCCATTCGCCCACGGTTTCAAGGGTGTCTGCGCCGTGTTCGTCACTGCCGCCTTCTCTTTCGCCGGTACTGAGCTCGTCGGCTTGGCCGTTTCTGAGACTCCTAACCCCCGTGAGACCATGCCTGGTACGTACTCAAGCTCACACTGCTACCAGACGTAGTCGACATCTAATCCCTCACTCTTCAGCTGCCGTCAAAGGGACGTTCTGGCGTATCGTATGTCCATTTCTTATACCCGATTAATGGATGTTAATTTTCCCACTAGACACTCATCTACATCAGTTCTTTGACGATCATTGGCCTCCTCCTTCCCTACACTGAACCCCGTCTCTTCGGTGGAGGAGGAGCTGCTGCCTCTCCCTTCGTCATCGCTCTCGACCACGCTAAAATCAAGGGTATTCCCCGTGAGTATTCCCATCCATAGTCTTACTCTCAAGCCCAACTTACCCCCTCGTCTAGACTTCATCAACGCTACCATCTGTGTCTCTGTCTTCTCCATCGGTCTCTCCTGCATTTATGCTGGTTCTCGTACCTTGACCGCTCTCGGTGAAACCGGATACGCGCCAAGGATCTTTGCATATGTTGATAAGTCCAGTCGACCTATCTTCTCTATCATGGCTATCATGGCCTTTGCACCTTTGGCCTACATCAACACCGTTGCTGCTGGTGACATCGTCTGTACGTCTATCTATCTGATGATAATGATAACCCGGCTGACGTCGATTGGTTTATAGTCAAATGGTTGTTGGCCATGTCGGGTCTTTCAACTCTCTTCACTTGGCTCGCCATCTGCTTGTGCCAGTGCGTTCCGCGCGTTATAGTCGATATAAGACGTCCGTCTGATTCACTCGTTTTAGCATCCGATTCCGCAAGGCATGGGAACTTCAAGGTCACTCTGTCGAGGAACTTCCATTCAAAGCCCTCGGTGGTGTTTATGGTTCATGGTTTGGTGTCATCCTGGTGGTCCTCGTCTTTATCGCCCAGCTCTACGTCGCCATTTCACCTGTGGAACCCCTTCATGGTGCAGCTGAAATTGCTGACAACTTCTTCTGTAAGTTCAGTTCCGTTTATGTTAAGCTATGAATAAGGAAGCTGATGATATGGCTTTTCTTTTAGCGGTTTGCCTTGCTGTTCCTATTGTCCTCCTCTTCTGGGGCGTTGGATTCGCATGGAAACGCACATTCCCTATGAAGGCATCAGAGATCGATCTCGATGTAAGCTCTTCCCCTCCATATCCCACCCATTACATCTGTATTTATAACATGTCTTTTTCTTTCTCCTAGTCTGGTCGTAAGAGTTGGCTCACCGTCGAAGAGATGCGTCAATACCGTGCAGAGCGCCGTAACGCACCCTTCTTCACTCGTGTGTACCGAATCCTCTTCTCCAACTAAGGAGGTAGTTTTTCTTCAAAGACGTATTACTGCTGTATACTTTTGACAACGATCATCCAAGTACCTTAGATTCGGCGATGTCCTCTTACGTGCTTTTGCAATCATTTTGCATACTAACTCTCTTTTGGTGACACCACATATGTTTATATATCTATACCATTCATCTATACTTTTTTTCACCTAGTTTTTGCTTTGCTGCTGTGTAGATCTTCGATCTCAAAATCATAAAGAGATTACAGTAAAAACTACTCATGCTTGGGGGTCTGAACAAAATACCTAGCCTCATACAGGACGTCGGAATTTATATGGTAAATGGGACCAGCCGGAACTCTCCGCCAAATCTCAGGCTCTTCGATTCGCTTTCGTTCTATCTCTCTCTCTCGATTGTCCGTCATCATCAACCATACGAAGAGTGCCCAGGTCTTGAATTATATTTCAAATTCCGCGATGAGAGTGGTATCGAAGCTCCAATTGCGCAAGCAGCCACCACCCTGGAACCCGTTAAAGGTGTGTACACAAACCTACATCCCACCAAATCCCACATCCGTTGGCTTCGTAAAGTGAAACCATAGTTGGTCGCGATACTCCCCAGAGTTTGCGAGGAATAGGTTGAAATGACCCGTCAATGATCCATCTCGAAGGGCGTCATAACAACCTCGTCTGTCTTTTCTCTGCTTGATAATTTATTGGCACTCACTATTCTAGTACGAGCCTGGGTATACGTGGTGCATCCCAATTCACTGGCCCCGAATGACTAAAACACGTCTGTTAGGGGATGCTGAATACTTGGTTGGCCTCGTAAAACGTGCGGACAGAAGACTACTCCGGGGGCAACTTTGGTCGTGGACTATTGATTGACCTCCTGGGAAATGTGCAACGTAGTTCTCCCGTACGTTCGTTGGCACTGACCAATACTTTCAAAGGCCTTCTTGGCACGGAGTTGAAAGGTCACAGGCGACCTCTGGTAATGCACGGAAAGTCAGTCCTTGCGGTCGCATTGACAGGTCGATTAGCACACTACGCCATTTCGAGCTCCCGATAACAGCGGGTGGGATGCCAAGCTAGGTCATCCCCCCGCAGTCAAACCGCGGATTTCAAATCACGACACTTCAATGTATTTTGGGCCCTGGTATCCACCATGACTGTTCCGCCTTCTCTTAACTTACGGATTCGGCGCACATGACTGCATAGACAGTGACGCGTTCAAGTTAATTGGCAGAAGCACTAGTTGACACTATAAAAGCTAGGAGACTAGGAGCCCATTTCCAACAGAAACAAACCAAATTGTTCCTAACTACAGTACAAGATGACCTCTCCGAAATCCCTCCAAATTGGTGTCATGCTCGAAGCCGTCCAACTCAGCGACGTCATTGGCATTGACATCCTCGGGTCGCTCTCCAAAACTTATATCCAATCCGTCGTCTCCTCCTTCCCCACTGACGATTCCACCATCGGCCCCGCCCTCCTCGACTTAGCACCCGAAATCACCATCCATTTCATCTCCTCCACCCTCGAAGCCGCTCACGCCACTCCGGGCCTTCGCTTCCTCCCAACTACCACTTACGCATCATGTCCCCTCGATCTAGACCTGGTCCTTATTGGGGGTCCACTTCCTGATCACCGTCCACCTGCGTCAATCCAATTCCTAAAGGACGTTGTATCAAAGGGGAAGGATACAACCATCATGAGCGTTTGCACAGGTGGAATGTGGCTCGCGGACTCTGGTGTCCTCCAGGGTAGAAAGGCGACAGCCCAAAGAGAAGTTCTCGGGCTTCTCAAGGTTCAGCACCCCGAAGTGGAGTGGCTTGACCAGAGGTGGGTTGTTGATGGCAACTTTTGGACGGCAGGTGGTGCTGGGTGTGGTGTAGACATGATTATTGCCTATATCAAGGAGAGGTTTGACGCAAGATTGGTGGGATTGGTCCTGCAGGCGTTACAATTTGGCACAGATCAAGGCCAACTTTACAAGGATTGATATTATAGACATATACAGTACATACTCGCTATCTCTGCCTTTTCTGTATCATCATACTACAGTATAAATTAATTAATGCGTGGCTTCAAGTTAGCGTGGTCTGGTGGTCCATGCGCCCGGTCCACGTACCATTGATTATCGTCTCACGCTCTGTTACGCGTTACGACTGTCACGTCCAGAGGACTTCAGTTATCCCGCTCAGTTTGATAATTTCGTTTAGGTTTGCGCAGGGTTTGCGTCAAATGCTAAAGCGCTCATGGTTCCTTTGGCAATGTTGGGCGTGTCTTTGTCTGCTTGGTGCCTCGAGGCGCCAACGTCTCTTTTAGGGACAACATCCTCTCCTTGTTCTTTCCATTCAACCTCGCGCCACTCACTTTCACGGGCTTTCCAAGAATCCGAGACATAACACTCTCCATCTCCTTTCACGTCGCGCCATGGTAGTCGGCGCACGCGAACGGTCCAATCTCCCGCAACAAATCAAGTCCATCTTAGATGGTTACCCACTCGGAGACGCCATCCTTCGGGAATTCTTACAAAATTCCGATGATGCAAAGGCAACGAAACAGGTGCGTTTGTATCGTTTCCTACAGATCTTATGCTGGATGTTCACTATTGTGTAGATCTTTGTCCTTGATGGGCGGCATCACCCAACGGAACATCTAGTAGACCCCGCGCTCAATGAATGTCAGGGTCCTGCATTGCTTGCAATTAACGATACACTATTTTCCCCCAGTGACTGGGAGGCATTGGGGACGATTCATGGGTCTAATAAGACGGAAGATGACACGTGAGTTTGATCCCATTCTCAAAGTTATTCGACTGATGATAGGCGCAGCAAAACAGGGAAATACGGCTTAGGTTTTCGCGCCTGCTACCATGTAAGTCGAGTTATGTCTTCTTCGATCGACTCTTTCTCATCTGTTGCCAGCTCACAGACAATCCTCATGTCCTGTCTGGGGATCGACTTCGTATCTTTGATCCACACGAAGATTTTCAAGGCCTTCTGGCCGGTGGACTTTACATCAACACAATCACAGAAGCGGTGGCCTACGAAGATCACATTACCGCTTTTCAAGCTGCTGAAGCTAAACCTCAGGAAGCATACAATGGGACCGCCATTCGCCTCCCGTTGCGCAACCAAAATCAGGCCAAGAAGAGTCAAATCCGATCGACCGCCTTTTCAGTGAATGATATTCGTTCACTATTCACCAATTTTATCCACGGGGAACTAGGGATCGCCCTTCTATTTTTGAAGCACATCAGATTGGTGGAGTTGCGGGAGATTGAACCCAACGGAACGGTCAAAGTCATCGGACGCGTGGAGATTAGCGGCGTGGAAGCGTCTCTCCGATCTGACTTGAGTGCTGGTCAACGATCTTTCCGGTGTCGCACTGTCGTCAAAGTCCTTGATGATGAACCTCAAACACGAGACTGGAGAATCATCCACCACCTTATCGAACGGAAAGAAGCCTGTGGGATATTATCTCCCCGGCTTGGGTATACACTCAGCGAGGGTGTACTTCAGAAGGAGAAGTTGACACCCCATGTTGGGCTGGCCATCCCACTTGATTCTACTGGGATTGATGGTCCCTTATTCACACTCCTCCCATTACCCATTCGTCCGGGACTTCCGTTGTGCTTGCACGGAACGTTTGCGTTGACCTCTGACCGTCAACATCTGAAGAATAATGACGACAATGCGAGTAAGCAACATCGAGAAGGGTACGACCTACACCGTTGATTGTCTGTCGTACTTATCTCACTCAATTCTTCGTCTAGGTTACTCGTCGAATGGAACCGGATGATATTCGATACACTGGCACCTGATGCTTGGGCGAAGCTGTTACAAGTTCTTGTGGAAGATCACTATCCGTCCCTTTGGCAGGCATGGCCGCCCTTCATCTCTGGGGCGCCCACATATTGGAGCCCTCTACTTCCCAGTTTGCTCGAGATTATCATCAACCAACGCCTTCGCGTGTTCCCGGTATCATCCTACGAGCAGAGCGACAGTCCACCGTCGTATGTCTCATTCCAGGAGGCCATATTCTATCTTCCACAATCCGAGGAGATACCGGTGAAGCTCCTGGTTCAAATCGGTTTACCGGTTGTCCAGCCTCCGTTGGGGCGCCTTCCAATCTTGAAGGATCAAGTCGGTTATACGCAATTGAGTCCGAAAACTGCTAGTAGTGCCTTGAAAGTCCGTCATATCTTTATCGCCGTCGGATTTATACTCACCAATTCCCAAGTCTCATCTAGGGCGGCTTTCACAGTGTTCAAATGATGAAAAGAACATCATACTCGACTTTATGCTGTCTGATACATCGGATTCGACTCGACTCAATAACCTTGTCGACCTGCCACTATTACCTCTTGTTAACGGGGACAGGGTGAACGTAACGAACCCCCATCTGAATTGGTTGCTGAGAACCAAAACTTTCATCATCCCCGTCACTCTTATTGAAGAGGAACTTTTCGGTCAATACGAATCGTACATGGTTGCCTTGTCTGCATTACCTCCATCCGTCCGCTCCGTCTTTGTCAACTACTCAAGTAATCTTTCTCTGTCTCTCCGGGTACGCAATGCTAGCGATGTCCTGTCTTACCTTGGGCAGGCTGTTAGGACGGGATCCGGCACCTGGGGGTTTGTCGACGTTCAAAGGGATGGCATCTCAGATGAGCATATCGACTGGCTTGTCAAATTCTGGAACAACGTCGATTTGCCCAAGGATATCGATATGAAGCAGTTGGAAAAGCTTCCGTTGATCCCAACAGGCTCCCGCTCCGTCCGGAAAATTCAAACACAAGTTCTTTCCCTCCAGAACGTGGATGATGGCGCACTCCGAGCATTAGTCAAGCTTGGTGTCCATTTTCTTCATGGATCAATACCTCCATCCAATCGTCGCATTGCAGGTCATTGTCGCACAGACATTCCCTTCCTAATCAACTTAATCGACACCACTAAGCTGGACGACCTAGTTTCCGGAGATTGGGACGCGATTTCAAACTACTTAACCCGGCTTTCAAACAGTACATCACAACAAATCAAACTATCAATTTCGCAGTTGCAAGTGTTCAAAAGCTTGAAGATCTTTCCAACTTGGACCGGCGGGATTTCAGGAGTTCGTCTCGGTTCAATAGCCGGCGATGACCAGTTTGTTTCGGAGCCATGTCCATGTCCTGCTCCAGTCCTACGATCACCGTGCACTTTCGTCGTCTCCTCGCGGAATCTCACCCTTTCTCGCCTCCTTGTTCCCAATGGGTGGATACAAACGAGGACCGAACCAGATATCCTTCAGCTAGCAGTCGACAATTGGACTGGCCAATCACCCGAATCTCAACAGGTCTATATCGACCGCATAATTGCGCGGTTCTCGGAACTTTCGGGCGCTCATCAATCCAAATTCGTGACCTTCCCCTTCGTGCCAGTTGGTTCCAAGTGTCTCCCCCCATCTGAAGTCGTCGATCCCTTCTCTTCACTCCACTATCTCTATTTGGATGAAGGACTGACGCCAACCGGCGCTTTTGGTGTGGGGACAGAGAAGCTTCAGTTTTTGCGAGTTCATGGGCTCCTTGCTTCATCTCTTACAAGAAGCCGGGTTGCCGAAAGGATTGAATACATTAACAAATTGGGGTTCGCCATGGTATTCTCTCCCAAGGCCACTCTCCTCTTACAGCTTCTGGATCGGTCATGGGACCCCTCTTTTGCCGACATCATCAAGGGAAAGAGGGCAGCTTTATGGCTTCCACGGAGTTCTGGTTCGAATACCCTGACTAGTCCCGACCGATGTCGCGATACAGTCACGAATTCTTACTTGTTCGACCTCTGCCTCGACACGCTACCGTTTCAGCTGAACAGTACGCCGCTCCGGGCAGCGCTGGGGTGGGATATGGAGCTACCAACACACATCATCCTGTCGCAGCTGACAAAGTCACTCGAACCCGTCGTGGATTCGGAAGCTCAGAAGCTTAAGCGCGTCAAGGTCATTATACAAGAGCTCTCCGATAGGTTCAATCGAAGTTCTCTGTCATCATTGGAGCTCGAACGTCTACGTGGCATTGTAAATGGTCGAGAATGGATCCCCAGCCATTCGGGGAAGCTCCTTGATGTTCGACACGCCATGCTCACAGCAGGTTTCGTTGGGCGTTCCTTTCAACAAGTTCACCATTCCCTCTCACCTTCGATTAACTTCCTGAAGACAATGGGTTGCGAAGACCGGTACGTGGTGTTCCCCCGATCTTATCACGCTATTAACTTGTTCACATGAAGCCCCACCCTTGAAGCTCTGTTGAACGAATATCGAGGTTATACGACCACGAATATGTCGAGCCAGGACAGTGAATGGATCATTCGAATTCTTGAAGAACTATCCCGACATGACCTCACTTCATCTACCGCAAATATTTTGCTCCCTGGTCATGGCGGTTGCTGGTGGCCATATGAAAACACCTACTATGATGATCTTCACCGGGCGGTATCGTCACACAGCGCTATTGGTTATCGTGTCCATCCATCGGTTTCGGCCGCACTCTCCAAGAAGTTGAAAGTACCATTTCTTAGTGCCCTCAACCTTGGCGAGGATGAGGACGATGAGGACGAAGACGAAGATGATGAAGGAATGGCTGAAGCGCTTGACGATAGGATCAAGACAGTGTTGAGGGACTACGACATCAAACACGCCTTCAACGAGTTCGTCGCAAATGCTTCAGACGCGGGGGCTACGGATTTTATGATTCTACTCGATGAGCGTCAGAACTTCCCAAGCGAAACAATAATATCCCCTGAATTCAAGCAATTCCAGCAAGGCCCTGCTGTCGTTTTGTTCAACAATGCGATATTCAAACCTGAAGATTTCAAGGGCATTCGCCGCATTGGCCGAGGTACTAAGAAAGATCGGCCAGATTCAATCGGAAAATATGGCTTGGGGGCTCTTTCACTCTTTCACTTCACTGATGTACGTGTCCCCGTTTTGTGGCTATACGTACCTGTTGATTTTTATACCCAGCTTCCGATGATTATATCAAATAAACATGTCATGATCCTCGACCCAAGTGGACAGTATCTACCATCAAGGAAGGGTAGCAAGAGGACCGTCCTCTACAGGAAGTTATCGACATTCTCGGAGTGCGTACTTCATATTCATCTTCTCTACCTCGACCAATGATAAACAACGCTAGGCGATACCCCGATCACTTCGAGCCTTTTAGGGGTCTTGCAACCATCCCAAAAACTGGTCCAATAACGGAATTTGCAGGCGTATGTGCAGCGTTTTGTCTTCAAACTTTTCTAACCCTGTTTATAGACATTCTTTCGTCTGCCGCTGCCAGTAGGGACTTCATCTAAACTTCCGACCAGTAGAAGTCTCCGTGAGTGGTGTGGACTTCTACAAGGTTATCAAGATCTTGGGCGGAACGGATTTTTCTTCACTCGAATGAGTGGTCTTAGTGCTGGACGCATATTCCATCAAGAAGGAGAGTTGAAGGTCCAACATTGGTGGTTGGGACAGGCTCAGAGGCTCGTCATTGGCCAGCATGCCAGCCACCCCATAACAGAGTTGACTCTCTCGCTTCGTTTGTATGGCAAAGAGCCTACCTCGGAGCGCTGGATCATTACCACTTCCGCATGTCCCCGATCGCGCACGCCTGTCCAATTCCAGGATATATTGCAGGATTTGAAGATTCGCCAACCAGATGACCTTCTCAACATCCAAACAGCATTCCCACTCTTTCAGTATTTGGACCTCTACCTTTTCTCAACCCTCCGTCTACCCAGAGCCATTAGCCTGCCATTTCACCTTCAGGCACCATTCGCCATTCCTTCAAGTCGCAGACATATTCACTTTGATTCCCGTGATGCTACTGGGGGCGATACTCTCCCTACGGAATACAACACTTGGTTGCTGCAAGAGTTGTTGCCCAAGCACTACTTATCCAGTCTCGAATTCCTCCGGCCTATCATTACCAGTGGTTTCTGGGAGTACTGGCCCAGCGCTGGTTCCGATGACATCAGCAACCTTGTTTCGGAGAGCTTCTATCAGCAGTTACCAACGTCGTCAGCAATCGTTCTTCAGTCGCTAACAGGCAAATGGCTTGCTCCGAACAGGGCAAGGTATCTCCTGGAGCCATCTCTATCTATCAAAACTGTATTACAGCTCTTAGAGGAGGAGGACGTTGTAAAACCACACCATAAGATCCGTCATGCTTTCACCAATCACCCTGCTGTCGTCACCCCCAGTCTTTTTGTCCAAGCTCTCCACCGAAACGAAGAAAAGATTCGAAATCTGTCCAAATCAGGAACTCTATCCCTTCTGCACATCGACGATGTCCTCGTCTACCTGCTCAAGGGGGGTGTCAATATATCCAGTTTACCGTTACTGATGACAGCTGATGGGACCCTTCGTTCTCGGAGTTCTTCTGAACACCTATACTATATACCACCTCCCGATGCAACCCCGACCAGCCGGGTTTCATCACGCCGTGTTCTTGATGTCATCCCAGACCCTCACGAAAATCTGAGGAAGTGGATTTCACCGTCCCGTGTTCTCGACGCCCGTTGTCACACCAATTCCGTAAAGTCACTCTTAGCAAACACGAACTCTGGCGTTAGAGAACTCTACGCTAAGGACGTATGTGCTCTACTTCAAGAGAAACTCCGAGCATCATCTGCGACAATTCATACAACCGAAGTCACCCAATGGATCCAAGATTTTTGGGCTGTATTCCCATTCTTCCCCAACAAACCAACCTGGGACCAACTTGCAGACTTTCCCATTGTCCCGACCCACCGAAAACATCATCACGTATCCCTTCGTGCCTGTCGAGATGGAACAGTTCTTCCCTCCTATCCATTTCCGGACCCTGTCATCCCCGACGTCCTTTCAACTCTAAATATATCCATCATCCAATCTTCTGTTCATTCAAGCCTTCGAGGATTCTTATCTGGAGAACACTTCTCAATGGTTTCATTGTTCAAGTGCTTGAATGTTGCGATGGGCGCGGTCCCCAACATCTCCAACGTTCCGCATTTCGATCAATTGGCCCGGTGGATTCGAGAAAACATGGAATCAGCCTTTGACCGCTCAAACAAAGCCAAAGTGCAGGCCATCATCCAACGTTTGCCCATCTGGGAGGCTTCTTTGTACAATCACATTTCCTTGCACCCGCTTGGCGACATCTCACTCCTTCCCTTGGCAATACCACACAACCACGAAATCATCAGACATTACACTCACTCTTTGCTCAGTGATCAAGACTTAATAACACGTTATTCCAAGAAGAAGCGTCTCACAATAGCTCAAGTGCTCAACCTTCTCGTCTTACCTCGACACCTTCCACTTCAGCATCTGCCTCACTATGCCGACTTTCTCAAACTTCTCGGCATTTCCTCTTTCAGGAATGAATTGGATTTTCGTGTTCCAGATGGGCACCATTCCATGCGGCCTGTTCGCGAGCTCTATGACGCTAGAGTTTTACTCTTCGCCGGAGTCTTCCAGGGGCTACAAGAACAGAACAACTTCATACACCCAATGATCCGTGACCAACTTCAACCACTGGTTTCCTCGTATATCCGGAGGACGGTGAACACCGAAACTGTCATTGCCTGTGCACAAACATTGATCAATGACCTGGACAGTCTTTCGGAGGATGAAGCCCGACGTCGTGCAGGGTTGGTCTACGATGCCTACATATCGCGTCTCCCTAGCCAGGTGATGACAAACCCTACGACGTGGGCAAGGTTTAGGAACCTCCGATTTATCCCTCGGGAAGCTAGCCGCTGTCGTCATGCGTCCTATGACGTTGGATCATATTTTGACCAAAATCAGCTTCCGGTCGTTGTATCCCCATCTCGCATTGTTTCCCGACAGTATGAGCGTATCGCTTGGACGCAACGGGGATTACTTCCAACGGACCCTGTCGACCTGCTATCAGTCAACCCCCAGTTTGGTGTCCCAAGTGCTTCTGATGTCGTATGTCCCTCACTCAATCCGAAGTTTGTATCTAAATGACATTATAGGTTGAACACCTTTGTTTCCTTGCCCTTCGTGTTGCACCAGATCACCCTCGGAATCGGACTTTGATCGAAGACCTGACGGCAACTTACAACTGGTTAAAGGAAAACGAACGCGATGCTCGGGCATTCCTCCTGGCTCACGAGAGAGAACCCATCTTCCTCAACGTTGTTGATCCTCATTTCGATGATTGGAAATCAAGTTGGTGTTCGGCGCAGCAGCTCATGTTAGGTGTTGAATGGGACTCTCCTGTCCACGGCACGTTCTATGTGCGCCGCTTCCTAAAACACTACAAGGGCATATTACGCGCGGCGGGTGTGGAGGAAATGCACAGCGCGGAGTATGTATCGACAACCTCTAATGATGCCCAACAAAGCCTCCGGATTGTGTATAACGACTTGCGACTCACTGGGACCCTCACCGACGTGTACTTGGTACCTGCAAATGCCGACGAAGGCATGAACCTCCAGCGCTTGAGATGCCACAAGTCATTTTTAGCTGCATCCGTTCCTCATTTACGAGAAGCTCTGGCTAACTGGAGTGAGGCTGGTACGGACTCCTATTCGTTTATTGGAACATTTGTTGGAGCGTATGCATTCCTCGGTGCGTTTTCCCGTTCACAAATGTCCGTATCTCAAGGCTAACAATGCATATTAGAGTTCATCTACTCCGGCAGTATCTCGATTCCCAAGGACCTTATCGTTGATGACGAGACATCACGCGATAACCTATTAGACGAACTATTGGGTTTACTCGAGCTCGCGGACCAATGGGAGATGGATGGTTTTAAAGAAGATATTGGTCGAAAGATAGTGGTCGACTTCAACCTCCTTGACCTTCACACCTATGAATCAGGTATGTAGCGTCTCTCAGTTCACATTCTAGATAATCCCTAACACCCTATTGCTAGTGAGGAAGTGTGCTGAACTCTATCGAGCCTCCGCCTTGGTCAGCGCTTGTAAGAAATTCGAGCAGAAGAATGCTACGGCGATTCGTCGACTACGAGTTGGTGGTGGAGATTGAGCCCGGAATAGTAATCTCGTGTCCAACGACTTTATCTACCTGTGTTGCATGTTTTGCAGTTTTGCGCGTGTCTTGTCTTGAAATATCTTTTAGGGACAGAACACGGCCAGCTTCTACGAAGGTTTCTTGCAGCCTCGCACTGTCCAACTCTTATGTAAGGCTTTCCAGGAATGCACCGTGAGTACACGTGAGTACTTGAGTGGCGGCCATCTCCTCACTGCTCAGTCTGACGGCGGGCCGACCGGCCTTTGGCGCTGATGGCGCGTCAGGTATTATCAGAGTTCACTACTCTGTTGGCATTTCTTGGCTTGATGATTTCGTTCGAGTTTATGTCGAGCGCTCGTCTTTCAAATTTCAATTGTCGACCACGTGTAGCGAGGCGCCCAACGCAAGGTCTCTTTTGGCCAGTCAGATGCTGTGAACGCCCTTCACTGCGATCACCCTCCACCAGTACACCACTCAATTTTGACACTAGTTCGAGTCATTTTCTGCAAAATTTCTGAGACAAACTTTTCTCCGTCTCCTTTCACTTTGCGCAATGCCATTCGGTGTACGCGAAAAGTCGAATCTTACAGGGCAAATTCAATCAATTTTAGATGGCTATCCGTTAGGCGACGCCATCCTCCGCGAGTTCTTGCAGAATTCCGACGATGCAAAGGCAACGAAACAGGTGTGTTTATCTGATTACTCTCTTCATTTGCGCTCATTCATTGTGTAGATCTTTGTTCTCGATGGTCGATCTCACCCCAAGAAATACATTGCAGACCCCATCCTCGAGGAGTGTCAGGGCCCCGCATTACTCGCAATCAATGATACACTATTTCATCGCGATGATTGGAAGGCATTGGGAACTATTCATGGATCTAACAAGGCTACGGACGAAACGTAAGTCCCGTTCTATTCTCAAGGCCATTCAACTAATACCGACTGCAGAAAAACTGGGAAATACGGGTTAGGTTTTCGTGCCTGTTACCATGTAGGAATAACCGTTCTTCTCCGCTTCCGCGATATCTCATTTTGCGACAGCTCACTGACAACCCTCACGTCTTGTCTGGAGATCAACTTCGTATTTTTGATCCCCACGAAGATTTTCAACACCCTCTGGATGGTGGATTTTTCATCAACACGATCGAAGAAGCGGAGAAATTTGTAGATCACATAACCGCTTTTCAGGCTGCTGAAGTGATCCCTCACAAGGCCTACGATGGTACCGCCATACGCCTTCCATTGCGAAATGATTGTCAAGCCAAGAGAAGTAAAATCCGATCGACCGCCTTTTCAGCAGACTATATTCGCTCCTTGTTTACCAACTTTGTCGACAGGGAACTAGCGATTGTCCTCTTATTCTTGAAGCACATCAGATCGGTCGAGTTGCGGGAGATCGAAGCCAACGGAACAGTCAAAGTCATCGGACGCGTGGAAATCAGCGGTGCAGAAGGATCTCTCCGATCTGATTTGAGCGTCGGTCAACGGTCTTTCCGGTGCCAGACCATCTTTCAAGGCCTTGATGGCAAGCCTCAAACACGACACTGGAGGATCATCCACCACCTCATTGGGAGAAGTGAGGCTTGTGGAATATTATCTCCTCGTCTCGAATACTCCCCCGACGAACTCAAAGATACCCTTCAGAAGGAAAAGCTGATACCACATGTCGGGTTGGCCATGCCGCTTGATTCCTCCGGTATCGATGGCCCTCTATTCACACTCCTCCCCTTACCCATTCGTCCGGGTCTTCCGTTGTGCTTACATGGAACGTTCTCCCTGACATCCGATCGTCAGCATTTGAAGAACAATGACGACAAAGCAAGCAAGCAACATCGTGAAGGGTACGTTATATTATGCGTCTGCTTGTGATATCGATATTAACCTGACTAAATTCTATACAGGTTGCGCGTCCAGTGGAACCGGATGATATTTGATACGCTTGCTCCTGAGGCTTGGGCGAAGTTGTTGCAGGCCCTTATCGAAGAAGACCACTATCCGTCCCTTGTGAAGGCTTGGCCGCCCTTCGTTACTGGATCATCTGTGTACTGGAGCGCTTTACTCCCCAATCTGCTCAAAATTATCATCGACACGCGCATTCGGGTTTTTCCTGTGTCATCCCACAATCGCGATGAAACCTCGCCGTCCTATGTGTCTTTCCAGGAAGCAATCTTCTATCCTATAAAACTCGAAGCTACCCTGATAGAGCTCCTGGTTCGGGCTGGTTTATTTATCGTCGAGCCTTCCATCGATCTACTCCCCATTTTGGAGAAGCAAGTTGGATATACGACACTCAGTCCAAAAACAGCCAGTGAGGCGTTAAGGGTCTGTCGTGTTATTCTCGTCCTCGTGGTATTTATATTAATCTCTCCACCAGTCCCATCCATCCAGAGTCTTCAAATGTTCAGACGAGGATAAGAATACCTTACTCGAATACATACTATCCGACACATCTGATCCGACTCGATTGAAGAACCTCACCGGTTTGCCACTATTGCCCCTCGTCAATGGCAACTGGGTGAGCATAACACAGTCCCGTATGCTAGGAGCCAAAACCTTCGTTATCCCCATCACTCTTACAGAAGAGACTCTCTTCAGTCAGTTTGAAACACGAATGGTCGCCTTGTCCGCATTGCCTATATCCGCTCGCCCTATTTTCGTCAACTATACAGGCAATGCTCTACTCTCCCTTAGGATACCCAGTGCTGGTGACGTCCTTTCCTATCTCAAACAAGCTGCTAGCGCTTGGAGATCCATAGGAGTTCAAACGGGTGATGTTTCTCCTCAGCACATCGACTGGCTTGTTCAGTTCTGGAATGATGTTGACCTACCGAAGGACATCAACCTAAAGGAGTTTCTGAAGCTCCAATTGATTCCAACGGACGCCAACTCTGTGCGGAAAGTATCAGCAGGTGTCCTCTCCCTTCAAAATGTAGACGAGGGCGCAGCTCGAGCGTTGTTGAAGCTTGGTGTCCATATCCTTCATCCGTCTATATCTCCATCTAACTCTCGCATTGCGAAGCATTGTCACACGGACATTCCCTTCCTGATCGATCTAATCGACACCCACAAGGTGAAGGATTTGGGATCTGAAGATTGGGTTGCAATCTCAAACTACCTGACCCGGCTTCTGAACAATACCTCACAACCGATCACCCTCCAACCCTCACAGTCGGAAACTTTCAGATCCTTAAAAATCTTTCCGACATGGACAGGTCGGACTGCTGAGTCGGGCGTTCAGCTGAACTCGATAGTTGGAAATGTCCACTTTATCTCGGGAACTTATGAATTCCTGGCCCCAGTTCTACGACCTCCAGGCACCTTTGTCCTCTCTTCACGCAATCCAACTCTCTCTCAACTCCTTCACCTCAATGGACGCATAGAAACGAAAGCTGAACCCGCCATCCTTCAGCTCGCAATAGATGACTGGGCTGAACAGTCCCCCACATCTCAGCAAGTTTATATCGACCGCATAATCGCACGGTTCTCGGATCTTCAGGCTTCTCACCGGTCCAAATTCACATCCTTTCCTTTCGTATCGGTTGGCCCGAAGTGTTTACCTCCTTCGGAAGTCATCGATCCCACCTCTCTGCTCCACAAACTCTACCTGGATGAAGGATTGACACCAACCGGAACTTTTGGCGTGGGGACGGAGAGGCTTCGATTCTTGCAAGTTCAAGGACTGCTCGCTTCGTCCCTTAACCCAAACCGAGTTGCTGATAGGATTGACTACATCAGGAGATTAGGACCCACCCCAGAATCCATTCGTAAAGCCGACGCTTTCTTACGACTTCTTGATCAATCATGGGACTCCTCGTTTTCCGACATTATCAAGGGAACAAGGGCGATCTCGTGGCTTCCATGTAGTTCTGGTTCAAATTCACTTTCCACTCCCGAGCAGTGTCGTGATGCAGCTTTCAATTCCTGCTTGTTTGACCTCTGCCTGGACACGTTGTCATTCCGACTCGAAAACGCAGGGCTCCGAATAGCGTTAGGGTGGGAGGCGGAAATACCAACACATATCATCCTGTCACAATTGGAGAAGGCACTCGAACTCATGGAGGTTGCGCAAAGGCTCGAGCGTGTCGAGATCATTATCAAGGAGCTCTCCGGTCGGTTTGGAAGGGAGAGTTTGTCACAGAAGGAGCTCGAGCACCTTGGTGCCCTGATAGAAGACCGTGAATGGATTCCCAGCCATTCAGAGAAGCTCCTTGACGTTCAACATGCTATGCTCACAACAGAATTCCTTGGACGCGCATTTCAACAAGTCCACCCTTTCCTTTCGGCGTGTTCGAATTTTCTGAAAGAGATGGGTTGCGAAGACCGGTATGTATCACTCCCCCAGAGGTTATGGCACTGCTAAATCATGTACGTAGCCCCACCCTTGACGCGCTTTTGGATGAATACAGTCGTTATACACCCACAAGACTATCAAGCGAAGACAGCGAATGGATTATCCGAGTTCTTGAAGAACTCTCCCGCTATGACCTTGGTGCATTTACTGCAAATCTTGTGCTCCCTGGCGAGGGCGGTGTCTGGTGGCCCTATGAACAGACGTACTACGATGATCTTCACAATCGCGCGGTATCGTCACACGAGGCCTTTATCTACCCTATCCACCCATCAGTTTCGTCCACTCTCGCCAAGAAGCTGAAAATACCGCCCCTTAGCGCCCTCGAACTGGATCGAGATGAGGATGAAGACGAGGATGAAGACGAGGAGGGGATGGCCGAGATGCTCGTGGATAGGATCAAGAACGTTTTAATGGATTACGATATCAAACATGCATTCAACGAGTTTGTTGCAAATGCCTCAGATGCGGGCGCCACTGACTTCTCGATTCTTCTCGACGAGCGACGGAATTTTTCGAGTGGAAGCATCATCTCCCCAGACCTTGAACAATTTCAGCAAGTCCCTGCTGTCATCCTATACAATGATGCGTCGTTCACTCGCGAAGATTTCGAAGGCATACGTCGCATTGGCCGAGGGACAAAGAGGGATCAATCAGATGCGATTGGGAAATATGGTCTTGGGGCGCTCTCGGTATTTCATTTCACAGATGTGAGCAATTCTCCCTTCTCAGGATATCCGTGTTTGATTATGTCCTCAGCTCCCTATGATTATCTCGAACAAACATGTCATGATACTTGACCCAAGTGGAAAGTATCTGCCACCGAAGAAAGGAAACAAGAGAACTGTCCTGTTCAGGAAGTTGTCGACGTTCTCGAGGTACGTATCATATATATCTACCCCTCTCAAGCTCATGGGTGATACCAGTCGATACCCTGATCATCTGGAACCATTCCGTGGCCTGTTCAATATCCCTCTCACAGGACCAATACACGAGGTCCAAGGCGTACGTTCAGCTGTCCCCCATTCCCAAAGCCTTCTAACTTTGTTAATACAGACTCTCTTCCGCCTGCCCCTACCAGTGGGTATCCCGTGTAGCCTCCCCACAAATCGAAGTCTTGTTGACTGGTGCGGACTACTCCAAGGTTATCAAGATCTTGGTCGAAATGGATTTTTCTTCACACGGATGAATCGTCTTGGGGCGGGATATATTTCCTTCCAATCCGAAGAATTGAAAGATGAATACTGGTGGCGGGGACATGTTCTTAAACGTGAAGTCGCCCAGCGTGCATGTCATACCGTAACAGATATGGAGCTATCTCTCAATCTCTACGGTGAACGCGCTACTTCGGAACACTGGATCATCACCACTTCCACATACCCCAGCTCACACGCACCGGACCAATTTCAGCCCATTCTATACGACCTGAAAATCCGCCAATCTAATGACCCAATCACCATCCAAACTGCATTCCCACTGTTTCCATACTCCGAGAAGTTCTACCTATTCTCAACCTTGCGGCTACCCCAAGCTATCGGGCTTCCATTCCACCTCCAAGCACCATTTGCAATTCCTTCAAGCCGTCGACACATTCACTTCGATTCTCGCGACGCCACCGGCGGTACCACACTCCCGACAGACTACAACACTTGGGTCTTGCGAGAGTTAGTGCCAAAACATTATCTACCTACCCTCGAAACCCTCAGACCCATGAGCCCTGGCTTTTGGACGCACTGGCCTTGTCCTGAAGCTTCCGACGACCTCAGCCACGTCGTTTCTGAGAGCTTTTACAATCAATTACCGACATCATCTTCGATCATCCTTCAGTCATTGTCAAACAGCTGGCTGGCTCCAGGTCAAGCAAGGTACTGCCTCGAATCATCCGACTCCATTCAAACTATCCTACGGCACTTGGAGGGAGATAGCGTTGTAAGACCGCACAAAAGGATACGACCTGCTTTCACCAACTACCCTTCTGTTATCACGCCAAATTTGCTCGCCCAAGTTCTATATTCATACCGAGAAGAGATTCGAAACTTGTTTGCATCAGGTACTCTATCACCGGTGGACATCGACAATCTCCTTGCCCATCTGCTACGTGGTGGAGTTGATATATCCGATTTACCCCTACTGGTCATGGCTGATGAGAATCTCTGTTTCCGGAGGGCCTCTGAGAAGATTTACTACATCCCGCACCCATATAACAGCCTAGTCAAGTGGATTTCGTCATCTCGTGTTCTTAATGGCCAAATACACGCTACATCCATGGCGTTACTCTTAGAAAACCCAAACTCCGGTGTCAGAGAACTCTCTGATGAGGACGTGTGCTCCTTACTTCAGGAGAAACTCCAGATTTCACCTGCCGTCACTCACTCACCGGAAATCACTCAATGGATCCAAGCCTTTTGGGCTGTGTTTCTATACTTTCCCAAACGACCAACTTGGGATCAACTCGCAGATTTTCCCATTGTCCCGACTCATCAGGAACACCAATATGTATCTCTGCGTGCTTGCAGAAACGGAACAGTCCTTCCTTCCCACCCATTTCCAGACCCTGACATCCATGGTGTACTTTCAGCGCTCACGATATCCATGGTTCGACTCAAGGTCCCTATAAGCCTCCAAGACTTCTTGCACAAAGAAACCTTTTCGGTTGTCACCTTGTTAAAGTGCTTGGACGACGCAATGAAAACGAACCCCAGTATCTGCGAAGTTCCCCGTTTTGATCAACTCGCTAAATGGATTCGAGAGAATCTCACAACGACACCTGACCGCGCAGTGCTGGGCATCATTCAACATCTACCAATCTGGGAAGCATGTTTGCATGGCCGCATCTCTTTGCATCCTCTTGGCGAAATCTTACTCCTTCCCCGGTCAATACCACACGACCACGAAATTATCCAGGAATACACTCGACATTTGCTGAGCAACCAGGATCAGATAGCACGGTACTCTGACAAGAAGTGTCTAACGGCAGCCAACGTCTTGAACCTTCTCACCTTGCCTCAAACTATCCCTTCTCATCATCTTGTTCCCTATGCTAGCTTTCTCAAACTTCTCAGAATTCCATCCGGAAACAATGCGCCAAGATTTCAGATCCCAGATGGTCATCGTACTATGAAACAAGCTCAAGAGCTCTATGACGTCAATGTTCCGCTATTCGCTGGAGTATTCAAAGGTCCACACGAGAAAACCAAGTTTATTCATCCAGCAATCCGCAAACAACTTTCCCCGTCGATCTCTTCACACCTCCAGAACAGAGTCAACATCGAAACTGTGATCGCCTGTGCACGAGAGTTGCACGGTGACCTTAACGACCTCTCACAGGACGAAGCCCGAGGTCGTGCTATGTTGGTCTACGGGGCCTACACATCAGATCTCCCTCGTTTGGTAATGGCAGACCATACGACGTGGGCTAGATTCAACAACCTCCGGTTCATCCCTCGTGAAAACAGCCGCTGTCGCCACGCTTCCTATCCCGTTGATGCATACTTTCACCATAATCAGTTGCCAGACGTCATATCACCCTCTCAGATTGTTTCTCGACAGTATGAGCGCGTTGCTTGGACGCAAAGGGGATTACTCCCTCCCACCGTGGGCCTCGGAGATCTTCCAACTGTCCATCCTCAATTCGGTGTCCCATGTCCTTCTGACGTTGTAGGTTCTCTCTTCCTTTGATACTATCTGGCTTTCTCATGAAAATATCATCATAGGTCAACCATCTTCGCTTTCTGGCACTTCGCATCGCACCAGATCATCCTTGGAATAGAACGTTGATCACGGATCTAGAAGCCACATACAAATGGCTGAACGAGAATCAACAAGAGGCGAGGGAGTTCCTGTTGACGTCCGAGGGCGTTCCTCTTTTCCTGAATGTCAATGATCCTCAATCAGATGATTGGAATTGGTATTCTGCGCAACAACTCATGTTGGGTGTGACATGGGACTCTCCTGCGAAGGGCACATATTATGTGCGCAACTTCCTCAAGCAGTACGAGGGCGTCCTGCGAGCAGCAGGCGTTGAGAAGCTGCATACTGCGGAGTATCAATCCAATAGCCCTAGTGATACTCGAGTCAGCTTTCAAGAGGTGTATAACGACATGCGACTCGCTGGAACCGTCATCGACTTACACTTGGTACCGACAAAATCTGACGACACCATTGACGCCCAACGCTTGAGATGCCACAAATCATTCTTAGCTGCCTCTGTTCCTCATATACGAGAAGCCATGGCCAATTGGAGCGAAGCTGGTACAAATTCCTATTCATTTACCGGAACATTCACTGGGGCATATGCATTCCTTGGTATAACCTCGTTTTCGGCTGTTCATACTTCAGGCTAACGATGCTTCAGAGTTTATTTATACCGGGAGTATCTCGGTTCCCAAAGAGCTTACCCTCAAAGACGAAGCAACCCGCGCTGAATTATTGAATGAATTACTGGGTTTGTTTGAGCTCGCAGATCAATGGGGAATGGACGACTTCAAAGAAGAAATCGGTCGTACCGTCGTGGTCACATTCGAACTCCTTGACCTGGACACCTACGAGGCAGGTATGTAAAGTAGATCTCTCATCAATATCCTGAATGAGCGCTGATATCCGAAATTTACAGTCATGGATTGTGCGAAACGTTATCGCGCAGATGCCCTAGTCCGTGCATGTGAGAGTTTTGAACAGAAGAATGCGACCGCTATTCTCCGACTTGCTGGTGGAAGGTGAATTGAGAAATGGTTTCGTATCCAACAACTTTGTGTACTTGTACCCTTATCGACTTCAATCGCAATTTCAACTTAATTTCTTGCCTTCCTACCACTCTCGTCATACCCTTGCTCTGCTCTTTGATGTCCTTCGAACTACGCTACGATCATCACATTCAATGGACTTTTGTTCTCCAGTCCAGCTTGATGATTTTGTTTAGGTTTGCGTCAAACGCTAATGATTTCTTTGGCAGTTTCGGGCATGTCGAGGCGCCAGCGTCTCTTTTAGGGAAAGGGTCCAGCCAGGCACTTTGAAGAAGTGAGGCACGATGCGTGAGCACGTGACTCCACCTCTCCTTCTTCCGCACTCCCACCTAGCGACCTACCACCGTTCCCCAACCTGCTATCCTCTCGTTTCACTTTTCCCGCCTCCAGCACCCTAGTGCACTCGCCAGGATGGTTGAGATGCAACCCGGCACCCAGAAAGCCAGGGCAGGGTTCTGGGCATTTTGCCCGCCCAACCTATTGCGACCTCAGCCTCGTCTTGGGCAGCCCGGATATTAACCTGTTGGAGCCCGCTTCGGAGTCTCACCCATATCTCTTACTCGCACTAAGTTACTGGTACTAGTTTCGAACTCAGACGTTATAGCGAGCATGGGCCTGGCTCGGAATAAATTCCGCAGTGCCGTGACGAGCCTTCCCTAGTAACAAGGATAGTCCAAGGAGTTTTACACTCCGGCCGGCTTCGCCGTGCTTTTAACGTCTGGTTTCGAGACTACACTTGTACATAGTATATACATTGAATACCTTCTCTCTATTTCAAGTGGGGAGCATCACACCTAAGCGTTGGGGGAAACAGGCTTGTGGCCCTATTTCGCACCAACAGACGCCCACATCCGGCAGAACTATAAGTGCTATCTGCGACTTTAGACGCTGTGATTCATGGCTAATTCGCACTCAGGCGCACTATTTCCCGCAACACTACCTGAGGTTCGAACGCTCTTTCCGTTCCTTCAACATCGCGCCATGGTAGTCGGCGCACGCGAGCGGTCCAATCTTCCACAACAAATCAAGTCTATCCTGGATGGCTATCCGCTAGGAAACGCCGTTCTTCGGGAGTTCTTACAAAATTCCGACGATGCAAAGGCAACAAAACAGGTGCGTTTGTCTTATTGTTTCCTACGAGCTTCATGTTTAGTTTTCATTCCTTGCGTAGATCTTTATCATTGATGGGCGATACCACCCAACAGAACGTGTCGTAGACCCCGCGCTCAACGAATGTCAGGGTCCTGCATTGCTTGCAATTAACGACACACTATTTTCCCCCAGTGACTGGGAGGCGTTAGGGACTATTCATGGATCTAATAAGACAACGGATGAAACGTGAGTTTAATACCATTCGCAAAGTCATTCAACTAATCATAGGCGCAGCAAAACAGGGAAATACGGCTTAGGTTTTCGCGCCTGCTACCATGTAAGCCGAGTTATGTCTTCTTCGATCGACTCTTTCTCATCTGTTGCCAGCTCACAGACAATCCTCATGTCCTGTCTGGGGATCGACTTCGTATTTTTGATCCACACGAAAGGTTTCAAGGCCCTCTGGCCGGTGGACTTTACATCAACACAATCACAGAAGCGGTGGCCTACGCAGATCACATTACTGCTTTTCAAGCTGCTGAAGCTGAACATCAGGAAGCATACAATGGGACCGCCATTCGCCTTCCATTGCGTAATCAAAATCAGGCCGAGAAGAGTCAAATCCGATCGACCGCCTTTTCAGTGAACGATATTCGTTCACTATTCACCAAATTTGTCCACGGGGAACTAGGGATCACCCTTCTATTTTTGAAGCACATCAGATCAGTAGAGTTGCGGGAGATTGAACCCAGCGGAACGGTCAAAGTCATCGGACGCGTGGAGATTAGCGGCATGGAAGCGTCTCTCCGATGTGACTCAAGCGCTGGTCAGCGATCTTTCCGGTGTTGCACCATTGTCAAAATCCTTGATAATGAACCTCAAGCACGAGACTGGAGAATCGTCCACCACCTTATTGAACGTAAAGAAGCCTGTGGGATATTATCTCCCCGGCTTGGGTATACGCTCAGCGAGGATACACTTCAGAAGGAGAAATTGATACCGCATGTTGGGCTGGCCATCCCACTCGATTCTACTGGGATTGATGGTCCTCTATTCACGCTTCTCCCATTATCCATTCGTCCAGGACTTCCATTGTGCTTGCACGGAACATTCGCCCTAACTTCTGACCGTCAACACCTGAAGAATAATGACGATAATGCGAGTAAGCAACATCGTGAAGGGTACGATTTATATTGTTAATCGTTCCTAATACTTGTCTCACTCAATTTTCGTTTAGGTTACTCGTCCAATGGAATCGGATGTTATTCAATACACTGGCGCCTGATGCTTGGGCGAAGCTGTTACAAGTTCTTGTGGAAGAAGATCGCTATCCGTTCTTCTGGCGGGCGTTGCCGCCCTCCATCTCCGGAGCCCCTACCTATTGGAGTCCTCTACTTCCCAGTTTACTCAAGATTATCGTCAACCAACGTCTTCGCGTATTCCCAGTATTATCCTACGAACAAAGCGAAAGTCCACCATCGTATGTCTCGTTCCAGGAAGCTATATTTTATCATCCACGACCCAAGGACATACCAGTGAAGCTCCTGGTTCATATTGGGTTACCTGTCGTCCAACCTCCGCTGGGACGCCCCCCGATCCTGAAGGGCCAAGTTGGTTATATGCAATTGAGTCCCATAATTGCTAGCAAGGCCTTGAAGGTCTGCCGTATTCTTACTCTCGTGGCATCTGTTACTAACATTTCATTAGTCGCGTATTGGGCGCCTCTCAGAATGTTCAGATTTCGAAAAGAACACCCTCCTTGACTTCATACTATCCGATACATCTGATTCAGCTCGACTGAAGAACATCATTGGCCTGCCACTATTGCCCCTCGTTAATGGGGGCTGGGTGAGTGTAACAGACCCCCATCCCAATTTGTCACTGGGGACCAAAACCCTCATCATCCCCACCACTCTTATTGAAGAGAAACTTTTTGGCCAATTCGAATCGTCCATGGTTGCTTTCTCAGCATTACCTCCCTCCGTGCAATCTCTCTTCATCAATTACTCAAGTAATCCTTCCCTGTCACTCAGGGTACGCAATGCTGGCGATGTCCTTTCTTATCTCGCACAGGCTGTTAGCAGTTGGGGGTCTACGGATGTCCAGGTGGACAGAGTCTCAGACGGACATATTGATTGGCTTGTTCAATTCTGGAACAATGTTGATTTGCCGAAGGGCGTCAATATGGAACAGTTGAAAAAGCTTCACTTGATTCCAACTGGCTCCAACTCCGTCCGGACAATCCAAGGACAAGTTCTCTCCCTTCGAAACGTGGATGACGGTGCAACCAGGGCATTTGTCAAGCTTGGCGTCCATTTTCTTCATGGATCAATATCTTCATCTAATCGTCGCCTTGCGAACTATTGTTGCACAGAACTTCCGTTCCTGCTCAGTCTAGTCAACACCAACAAGTTGAATGATCTGACTTTCAAAGATTGGGGTGCACTCTCGGATTACCTGACCCGGATGATTAGTAGCACTCCACGGCAGATCATTCTTGCACCCCCACAGTTACAGATTTTCAAATCCTTGAAGATCTTCCCAATCTGGACAGGCGAACAGCTCGACTCAGTCACTGGAGACATCCACTTTATTTCACAGATCTGTCAGTTCCCTGTCCCGGTTTTACGACCACCATGCACCTTCGTCTTCTCTTCACACAACCCAGCTCTTTGTCGGCTCCTTGTGCCCCTTGAGTCTATGAAAGCCAAGGCCGAACCCGCTGTTCTTCAGCTAGCAATCGACAGCTGGACTGAACAATCTATCGGATCCCAACAAGCCTACATTGACCGCATAATCGCGCGGTTCTCAGATCTATCCGTTTCTCATCGGTCTAAATTTGTGACCTCCCCCTTTGTGTCGGTTGGAGATAGGTGTCTACCTCCATCAGAAGTTATCGACCCTTCCTCTCCTCTCCACCATCTCTATCTAGACGAAGGATTGACGCCGACTGGCGCCTTTGGTGCGGGGACAGAGAAAATTCGATTCTTGCAAGTTCGTGGGCTCCTTGCGTCGTCTCTTACACGAAGCCGGGTCGCTGAAAGGATCCAATACATCAGTAAACGGGGATCCACCGTAGAGACCCATCGCAAGGTTACCCTCCTCCTACAACTTCTGGATCAGTCGTGGGAC
>ML208508.1:40364-54723 GCA_004369065.1 Pluteus cervinus
GGACTCTT
This sequence comes from Pluteus cervinus, assembly GCA_004369065.1. NCBI lineage: Eukaryota > Fungi > Basidiomycota > Agaricomycetes > Agaricales > Pluteaceae > Pluteus > Pluteus cervinus. The sequence goes on from ML208508.1 coordinate 40,373, forward strand.
CGTTTGCCGATATCATCGGAGGAAAGAGAGCAGTGTTATGGCTTCCACGCAGTTCTGGTTTGGATCCCCTGACCAGTCCCGACCAATGTCGTGATACGGTCATAAACGATTCTTGTTTATTTGACCTCTGCCTCGACACGTTACCATTTCAGCTGAAGAATACGCAGCTCCGAGCAGCGCTAGGATGGGACACGGAACTACCAACACACATTGTGCTGTCGCAATTAACAAAAACACTCGGACCCGTTCCGGACTCGGAAGCTCAGAAGCTCGAGCGCCTCAAAGTCATCATAAGGGAGCTCTCCGATAGGTTCAATAGAAATAGCCTCTCATCAACGGAGCTCGAGCGTCTCCATGGTATTGTAAATGGTCGAGAATGGATCCCCAGTCGTTTGGGCGAGCTTCTCGATGTTCGACATGCCATGCTCACAGCAAATTTTATCGGGCGTTCATTCCAACAAGTCCATCATTCCCTCTCACCTTCGGTTAATTTCCTGAAGAAAATGGGTTGCGAAGACCGGTGCGTGCTGTTCTCCCGAACTTATCACCCTATTAACTTGTTCACATGTAGCCCTACCCTTGAAACTCTGTTGAATGAATATCGAGGTTATACAACAACGAATATGTCGAGCCAGGACAGCGAATGGATCGCCCGAATACTCGAGGAACTGTCCCGACATGACCTCAGTACATCTACTGCGAACCTGTTACTCCCCGGTCGAGATGGTTTCTGGTGGCCTTATGAGAGAATTTACTACGATGACCTTCACAGCCAGGCAGTCACATCACACGACGTCATTGTCCATCCTGTTCACCCCTCGGTTTCGGCTACACTCTCCAAGAAGCTGAAAATCCCATTTCTTAGTGCCCTCAATCTCGGCGAGGATGACGAGGATGAGGATGAAGACGAAGATGACGAAGGGATGGCCGAAGCCCTTAATGATAGGATCAAGGCCGTGTTGAAGGACTATGACATCAAACATGCCTTCAACGAGTTTGTTGCAAATGCTTCAGATGCGGGGGCCACCGACTTTGCAATCTTACTTGATGAGCGTCAGAATTTCCCGAGTAAAACGATAATATCCCCAGAGTTCAAGCAGTTCCAACAAGGCCCTGCTGTCTTCTTGTTCAACAATGCATCATTCAAAACTGAAGACTTCGAGGGAATACGCCGCATTGGCCGAGGTAGTAAGAAAGATCGGGCACATTCGATTGGGAAATATGGCCTGGGGGCACTTTCACTCTTTCATTTCACTGATGTACGTCTATCCTTTTGTCTCCGGCATTCCGCATCACTTACTTCTTTGTGCAGCTCCCGATGGTAATATCGAATAAGCACATCATGATACTTGACCCAAGTGGACAGTATTTGCCATCGAGAAAAGGTAGCAAGAGGACCGTCCTCTACAGAAAACTATCAACATTCTCAAGGTACGTGCATCACCTCTATTCACCCCTTCTTACACCAATTATAAACATTCGTAGTCGATACCCCGATCAATTAGAGCCATTTCGCGGTCTTCCGAACATCCCTACCACCGGTCCAATAATGGAGTTTCCAGGCGTATGTGCAACACTCCATCTCCAAACCCTTCTAACCCCACCTATACAGACCCTCTTTCGTCTGCCACTGCCGATAGGCATTCCGTCTACCCTCCCTACAAGTAGAAGTCTTCATGACTGGTATGGGTTGCTCCAGGGATATCAAGATCTTGGTCGGAATGGCTTTTTCTTCACCCAGATGTGTGGCCTTAGTGCTGGGCACATTTTCCTTCAACAGGGAAAGTTGCAAATCCAATTTTGGTGGATGGGACATGCTCATAGACGCGGAATTGGCCAGCATGCAGACGGCCCCGTAACAGAGCTGACCCTATCACTTCAGCTGTATGACCAGCAGCCTACTACAGAACGTTGGACTATCACCTCTTCCACTACTCCCCGGTCACACACGCCTGTCCAATTTCAGCCGATACTGCACGATTTGAAAATCCGTCAACCAGACGACCCTATCACTGTCCAAACAGCATTCCCACTCCCTTCATTCCCGGACCTCAAATTCTACCTTTTCTCAACCTTACGTTTACCGAGAGGCATCAGCCTACCATTTCATCTCGAGGCGCCATTTGCAATTCCATCAAGTCGCAGACATATTCATTTCGATTCTCGTGACGCTACTGGTGGCGATACGCTCCCTACAAAATACAACACTTGGTTACTGCAAGAGTTGTTGCCCAAGCATTACTTATCCAGTCTCGAATTCCTCCAAACTATTGATCCCAGTAGTTTCTGGGAGTACTGGCCCAGCTCTGGTTCCGATAACATCAGCAATCTCGTTTCGGAGAGCTTCTACAAGCAGTTACCAGCATCGCCATCAATTATTCTTCAATCATTATCAGGCAAATGGCTTGCTCCAAATAGGGCAAGGTATCTCCTGGAGCCATCTTGTTCTATCAGAACTGTATTACAGCTCTTAGAAGAGGACAACATTGTAAAACCACACTCAAAGATTCACCATGCTTTTACCAATCACCCATCCGCCATCACCCCAAGTCTTTTTGTCCAAGCTCTACACCGACATGAAAAAAAGATTCGAAACCTGTCCAAATCAGGGACTCTATCCTTTACACACATTGACGACACCCTCGTCTATCTACTCAATGGGAAAGTCAATATATCCAGTTTACCATTACTGATGACAGCTGATGGGACCCTTCGTTCTCGAAGTTCTTCTGAACACATTTACCATATTCCATCCCCTGACGTGACCCCAACCAGCTGGGTTCAAGTTTCATCACTTCGCATTCCTAATGATATCCCAGACCCTCACGAAAATCTGAGGAAGTGGATTTCACCGTCCCGTGTTCTTGACGCCCGTTGTCATACGAATTCTGTAAAGTTCCTCCTAGCGGACACAAACTCTGGTGTCAGAGAGCTCTCTGATATGGATGTGTGTGCCCTACTTCAACAGAAACTACGAACATCACCTGCAACAACTCATACAGTCGAAGTCACTCAATGGATCCAAGATTTTTGGGGGGTGTTCCCTTTCTTCCCTAACAAACCAACCTGGGACCAACTTGCAGACTTTCCCATTGTCCCGACTCACCGAAAACATCACCACGTATCCCTTCGTGCCTGTCGAGATGGAAGAGTTCTCCCCTCCCATCCATTTCCAGATCTTGTCATCCCCGACGTCCTTTCAGCTCTTAACATCTCCATAATCCAGTCCACAGTCCATTCAAGCCTTCAAGGGTTCTTATACAAAGAACAATTCTCAATGATCTCCTTGTTGAAGTGCCTGAATGTTGCGATGGGTACAATCCCCAACATTTCCAATGTTCCGCACTTTGATCAATTGGCCCGGTGGATTCGAGAAAACATTGGCTCCGACCGCTCAACCCAAGACGAGGTGCGGGCCGTGGTTCAACGCTTGCCCATTTGGGAGGCATCTTTGTACAATCACATTTCTTTGCACCCACTTGGCGACATTCTACTCCTTCCCTTGGCGATACCCCACAACCATGAAATTATCAGATGCTACACTCAAAGTTTGCTCAGCAGTCAGGCCCTTATAACACGCTACTCCGACAAGAAACCCCTAACAACAGCTGGAGTGCTAGATCTCCTCGCCTTACCTCGACGTATCCCTCATCAGCATCTAATACAATATGCGGACTTTCTTAAACTTCTGAGCATTCAGTCTTCGGCGAGAGATGAGCTGGATCTTCGTGTTCCAGATGGGCACTATACCATGCGGCCAGTTCGTGAGCTCTACGATGCCAGTGTTCCACTCTTTGCCGGAGTCTTCCAAGGCCTGCAAGAACAGAACAAGTTTATACATCCGGTGATCCGTGGCCAACTTCAACCATTGGTTTCTTCGTATATCCGGAGGACAGTGAACACCGAAACTGTCATTGCCTGTGCACGACAATTGATCGGCGACCTGGACAATCTTTCTGAAGAGGAATCCCGACGTCGTGGAGAGTTGATCTACAATGCCTATGTTTCACACCTCCCTAGCCAGGTGATGACAAGCCCTACGATATGGGCAAGGTTTAAGAACCTCCGATTCATCCCTCGGGAAGCGAGCCGCTGTCGTCATGCATCTTACGATGTTGAAATATACTTTGACCAAAACCAATTGCCAGCTGTTGTATCTCCATCCCACATTGTTTCCCGACGATATGAGCATATTGCTTGGACCCAACGGGGATTACTTCGGACAGATCCTGTCAACCTTCTATCGGTCAACCCTCAGTTTGGTGTCCCAAGTGCTTCTGATGTCGTATGTCCCCCACCCACTCAATCTAAACCATTGTCTCATTTAAATATTGTTACAGGTCGAACACCTTCGTTTCCTTGCCCTTCGTATTGCACCAAATCACCCTCGGAACCAGTCATTGATAGAAGACCTTATGGCAACATATAACTGGCTAAGGGAAAATGAAGATGATGCACGGGAGTTCCTCCTGGCCTATGAAAGAGACGCCATCTTCCTCAACGTGGATGATCCTCGTCACGACGATTGGACAATGGGTTGGCGTTCTGCGCGGCAACTCATGTTAGGTGTCGAATGGGACTCTCCTGTTCATGGCACGTTCCACGTGCGCCGTTTCTTGAAACACTACGAGGTTGTATTACGAGCAGCCGGTGTGGAGGAAATGCACAGCGCGGAGTATCTATCCACGAGCACCAGTGACAGCCAAAATAGTCTCCGAGTTATGTATAACGACATGCGACTCAGCGGAACCCTCACCAATGTGTACTTGGTACCCACAAAGGCTGACGAAGGCGTCGACTTCCATCGCTTGAGGTGTCACAAATCATTCTTAGCCGCATCCGTTTCTCACTTACGAGAAGCCCTGGTCAACTGGAGCGAAGCTGGTACCGATTCCTATTCATTTACCGGAACATTTGTCGGGGCATATGCATTCCTTGGTACGTTTTGAGTTCACGAACGTCCGTATTTCACAGTTAACGGTGCATATTAGAGTTCATCTATTCTGGCAGTATCTCGATTCCCAAAGAACTTATTGTCAATGACGAGACATCACGCTATAACCTATTGGATGAACTATTGGGTCTGCTCGAGCCTGCGGATCAATGGGAGATGGATAGTTTTAAAGAAGATATCGGTCGAAAGATAGTGGTCGACTTCAAACTCCTTGACCTTCACACCTATGAGTCAGGTACGTAGCGTCTCTCAGTTCACGTTCTAGATAATCTCTAATATCCTGTTGCTAGTGAGGAAGTGTGCTGAACTTTATCGAGCCTCCACCTTGGTTAGCGCTTGTAAGAAATTCGAGCAGAAGAATGTTACGGCGATTCGTCGACTACGAGTTGGTGGTGGAAATTGAGCTGGGAATAGTGATTTCGTGTTCAACGACGTTATCTGCCTGTGTTTCATGTATTGTATTGATTCTAGCTGCCACAATACTCATCTGATCCCTATCATTCTCGACACCCCACTGGTTTCTGGCAATTGCCTCGCTCTTTGATCTCCGTTCAACTCTATCAATCTGGACAAAGGGCACTAAAACATGTCCATTTACCTTATAAGATATATACGACCACGAAGGCCGAGGCAGTATAATGTGAAGTTCTGAACAAGGAACACCATGTGCGTGAACGTTCAAACGTTCAAGTTGAACGTTGAGCGCTAAACGGCGTGTGACCCGGCGTCTTAGTGTGACGTTCACCCGAGACACAGATAACACTTCAGCTTGACCACATTCCTTCGCTATGACCACGACTCTCTCGCTCAATTGCCTGGTCGTTGGTTCTCCACAGGAGCAATTTACTATTAAAATCGACGGCCAGCAGTGTGTTTCCGACCTCCAAGAGCGCATTTGGGAAAAGGCACCCGGGCCTGAACTCAAGTCTCTTTACACCAAAATTCTGCAAGTTTCCTTTGACGCGAACAATCCTGAAGAAGAGTTGAAGGACATGGATTTCTATAAACCCCGATCTTTGCTTCATTTAAAAGTCTTGGGTAAGATTTTCACGAACATCGAGGACGATCGTGTTCATGTTCTCATTGGTATGCATGCATGCACGGCACAACCTCCTCTTTCAGAATCATACTGACTTCTGAGATATTCACTCCATTCAGTTCCAGCTGAATTCACACTCAATTGTTTTGTTTTTGGCTACGACGAATGGTTCCGCATCAAGGTATCCACATTGCAGGATATATTAGGTCTGGTATACCTTGTACACCCTGCTATCCCGTTACCGTTCCGCGGTAACACCGTACCCGTCGACATAAGGGTTTGGAAGGTCGCTTACCCAATATCTGCTCTCGAGACGAGGTACCCCTCCACTGGGCCTGAACTGAAACCATATCAGATGCTATTAGGACTTGGCCAGATAAGCAGCAAATCCATATCGTTGTGCGTCTTCCGGCCATAGGTGTGTAGATTTTATGGTTTGATAATAAGTTCTAAGTGTGAGGAATTTGTTTACCGTTTTTTGAACACATTTCTTTAGTGTCTTATCCACCGATTTCTGCATTTAAATTCCCAGAAGGAGCCTACTATTTCCCTGAAGAATTATATGAGCACATGAACCAGTCTTCTTTCTGGTTTTGATGATGGGTGAGGGTTCTCAAGGGAGTCGGAGCGGGAGCCTTTTCGTTATCTTCACTTTTTTTTACCCGGAGAAGCGGCGCCAATAATACTGTGCATGATTGTTCTCGTATTTGGTGGGTTATCAATTCGAATCACATTGGTTACATCTCATATCCTTCAGGTCCATATATTGTGTTTGCTGGTGCCGCACGGAGTGAACGTCCTCGAGTGCAGATGGTATCTCCTGCAATCCCATGTCACTATCATACGACCGATCTTAACTTGGAGAACATACTCGTATGCCACCTTTGACTCGGATTCTCTCTAAGCATTCTACGCCAGGCCCTCTGACGATATTTCGCCGAATCCAGTATGCCCATACAAGGGAAATAACACGTAAGTTTGTAAGATGGCATTCCGGTTTTGTTGTCCAGACAATTCGTGTTGGCGATCCGTTTCGGTAAGAGGAAAGCCAGTGACGATCTTGAGTTGACGACATCATTGGCGGAAGAAATTAATTGTGCCTGGCGGCCGGGAACGGTCCTTGACTCGAGGTGCTGCTACACAAGTTTTCTGATTCACCAATCACCATGACCTCGTTTTCGGCTCTTACATCTTGGTCGCTGTCCTCATATATCTCGAGGTCAAGGCTTTAATTCCGTTATCACTTTGTAAGTTATCTAACATGCACCATGGCCTCGAGCCTCGAGACGACACAATCTCCGAGTCCGCTGTGTAATCACTCCGATGCTCTATTAGATCCTTGACTTTGTTGCGAAGGTCACTCTGGGTCCCGAGATCAACGGATCCGGAGTCCTACTAGAGCTCTGACATTTCATATCATGATCAGCCCGGATAGCAGCCATGATATCATCAAAAGTGGATTTACGGGCACGATACATAATTACAATGGTATGATTTGAACGCCTAAATCTGTTCCGTTGATGAGACCGATGTGGAAGGAAATACCGTATAGACGCCCATGATGACATCGACAGACTTTGGGCGCCCAACAGATATCAACGCCATCTTGATCCCATCCCATGTCTAGACGCCGAGTCATTCGAACAAAGTCCCGCGTCGCTAACAGCACAGCCTAATCTTGCACCATGAATACCGAAAGGAAATTTGCACATTGCGCAGCACCACGGGAATTCATTCGACGTGTCGAAAGGCATCTGTGAGAAGACGAAGACATGGGCGTGGGCGTACCTGTCTATGTTATCCGCCCATCGCCTTGTGCCCAGCAACGTGATAACGCTATACCACGGTTCAAAGGCGTTGTTGAATTGAATTGCCAAGATGCGGTCAGACGGAGGCTTTGTAACTCAAAGTTACCCTATACCCCAGCACGCACGTTCAACTTTGACGGTGGATGAATGTTCTGGAAGAACGTGATTGCGATGGCTACAGTAATCGCATTCAAAGTCATCGAGTACGGTGATGCTGGCATATCTAAAAATACCTGCACGTGAGGCGAAAATAGAAGTGTTAATAATAGCAGTGCAGCTTTCGAGGGCCACGGTCAGCGACGGCGGTGCACCAAACCGAGGTACCCATCCAGCGCTCGGAAAGCCCAGTGGGGGAGTCATCTCGTGATCGCATGCAGTGTTCTGTGCAGAGCGCTCACAAAGATCCCAACGACACAGCCAAATCAGGCAAGCGAGGGTGGAAAAGCGGTGTTACGGCTTGAGAATAGAAATTGAGCTACATTTGAAGCCAAAAGCATCCACGTTCGCAAAATGTCAGCCCCTCCTGTCCCCCCAGTCCCTCCACGCCCATACTACTCCGAGAACGACAACCAACCGCCTCCACCACCACCGCCGCTACCGCCGCTCCCGGCCGATCTGCGACATCAGAACAACGGTGACCCTCCGCCTCATTTCGAGGACCCGCTTGCAGCACCCAAGCCCTTTCGCTTCGATCCATCGATCCCAACTAACGTACAATTCTCTCTCTTTTTCTTACACCCACAAAAAACTCACTTTTTTTCTTAGATGGCCAGAACACTCGACGATCAGCTTTATCAGCAGGAAATCCGACCAGCGCCATCCAACAACGCGGTCAACTATGGCTTTGTCGTCCCCAACCAGATCACCAACAGACCTGGTACAACCCCACTTCCTCCTCCCCAAGGTGCAAACTGGTCACCTTGGACAGCCCAGGCCCAAGCCCAACAACAACCCTACGCTTCACCTCTCCCTCCACCTCCCGCCCCTCCCATCGCATCACCACCCCTCTTCAACGCTCCAAACCCATATGGTTCCTCTCCACAGCAACAACCCGCCTCTCTCCCATATCCCTGCTCATCCGGTGTCGACAACATGTCCAACAGCTTCAGCTCTCTCACATTCGGAAAACCCAACCCAACTCTCCAACGCTCCTCCTCCGCTCACGCAAGCTACGGTCCACCCCCAAAAGCACCTACACCCCCAACCGTTTCCGGTTCCCTAACAGCTCCAATGCCAACCCTCTCCCAACTGACCCAAGCCGCACCCACCATCCAAACACCCAGCCACGACCCAGCTCTTAAAATGACCTGGTGTCGAGATGTCTTTTTCCTAATCGAGCGCTCTATCGGCGCTAACACCTCCAATGACCCACCCGTCGGTCCAATCTCCATCCCAGACCCTCAACTAGCACGTCTAGCTCAAATCGCCGTCCCAATCGTCTTACAACTCTCCAACGTCCAACAAACACCCTTACCACCCTGGGCAGCCGAAGCAATCTACTACCGAGCCACATTCTCTGCTAGTGGCGCATACCCCGAACATATCCTCCATAACCCACGACTTGCATTCAAAGATTTCGAAGTCTCCGCTCGTGGTGGTTACGTTCAAGGTTGGTTCAGACTAGGTCGCGATTATGAAAACTTCAACGACGCAAGCCACGCTCGAGATTGTTTCGAACGTGGCGTCAAGTTAGGTTCTGAATCATGTTGCTACGTACGTCCTCCCTTCACCTCCACTTACCTACCTCCACTCACACCCTTTCTAGCGAATGGGAATGGCTCATCTCATGGGTCAACTCGGCCTCCCCGCCTCCCAGGAAGCCGCCATACCGCTCCTCCACAGAGCCGCCACACTCGCATCCACCTCCACCCCTCAACCAGCCTACGTCTACGCCCTCCTCCTCCTCGGTGAATTCACCCAACTCCCCACTCCCCTCCCAACATCCATCTTCTCCCTCTACATCCCCTCAACATCCTCCTCCCCTCTCGAAGCTCGTAAACACCTTGAACGTGCTGCATACCTCGGTTTCGCACCCGCCCAATATAAATTAGGGCACGCATACGAATTCGCTCAACCCCCTTTCCCTTTCGATCCACTTTTGAGTGTTCAATATTATAGTTTGGCTTCACAACAGGGTGAAGTCGAAGCGGACATGGCTTTATCGAAATGGTTCCTCTGCGGATCGGGTGAAACCGCCGGAACCGCTGGTGGTTTCGATAAAGATGAAGGTCTAGCATGGACGTTCGCTGAAAAAGCTGCAAAGAAGGGATTACCCTCAGCCGAATTCGCAATGGGTTATTACGCCGAAGTCGGTGTCGGTGGTCCTAAAGACCTTGGTAGTGCCATCAAATGGTATACTCGAGCTCGAGACCATGGAAATCAAGATGCTGTTGAGAGGTTGAAGGAGTTGACGAAGCCGGAGGGACCTCAAGCCCTTTCGAGACAAGAACACGACTCGATCACGGAGAATAAGTTGGTTAGGAAGAGGACTCAAGCGAAGCAGAGGAGTGATACTGTTGGTGGACCTAATGCCGGAGGGTATCCTCCACCTCCAGGATACGGCGCTGGAAGAGGTCAACCTCAACCTCAGCAACAACCACATCAACCACAACCCCACCAAAGAAAAGACAGTCAACAAGTGGTCGAAATGATACGACAAAACTCTATGCAAGGATACCCATCCCATCCATCTCAACAACCACCTCCACATCTACAAGGTGGTGGTGGTCGACACCCACATCACGCACACACCGTCTCCACCTCCTCATCCTCCTCCTCTTCCGACCAACAACGCCTCCCTAGTGGTCCCGGTACTGGTGGTGGTGGTGGTCCCGGTCCTGGTGGTCCTGGAGGTGGTAGACTCCCTACAATGCAAGAAGAAAGACCATATGGTAACCCTTCACGACCACAAACTGCTGGATCAACCTCCTCTTCATCATCTCATCAACAACATTTCCCAGGTGCAAATCGATACCAATTAAGTGATGCCCCCGCACCTGGTGAATTCGGTTCTAGCCCTGGTGGTGGTAGGGGTAGACCCCCCGGTGGAGGTGCAGGTACACCTGTAGGTCAAAGACCACCTGGAACTGGAAGAGGGAGAGGTGTTCATGTTAGTGGTGGTGTTGGCGTTGGTGTTGGCGGACCTGGTGGACCTGGTCGTGGTGGTGGGAGTCCACCACTGGGTCCTCCATCCGGTGCTGGTGCTGGTGGAGGATTTGGTGGTGGCGCTGGAGGAGGAGGAGGAGGAGGAGGACCGCCTCCAAAGAAACAAGGTGCTACTACGTTCGCAGAGTTGGGTTTCCAAGGTGCGAAAGCGGAGGATAAGGAGTGTGTTATTATGTGAGAGGTCTAGACGTCTAGATCTTTAGACCAAGTTTAGAGCCAGTCATCCGTGGTTCGTTCACGGTCGTATATGCTACAGCTGATCGATGATCAGGCGCTTCTCGGTGCTGTGGGGTTTTTTGTTTTGATTTTGATTTTTCTAATTCTCGTTTCTCGTTCCCTTGTTTCTCGTTCTCTCGTTCTCTCGTTCTGGTTCTTGTATATTGACATTGACAGTGACAATGTTTCTTCCTTCCTTCCTTCCTCTTTCTTAGTCTTGTTCTGAAACCACTACCTATGTACGTACATACGTATTGCAGTTACCACCCACATCTACACCTACATCTATCTATTTTGCTACTACATAGTCGTTTCATCCCCCTCCCCTACCTTGTTCTTTCCTTTCTTTTGGATTACCCCAAATTGAATTCGAAGTAATAATGCATATTTCTGAGTCTGACTGATAGGGACGGGGACGTTTTGAACCTCGCGCGTCACGGTGAGTGCTATGAGTTGTATGGGTGTGTACGTACGCGACTGTACTGTATCACTTGGTATGATGCAATTGCAATTGCGATCTGGTGATACATGTATATGGAGAAGTTGAGTGTTTGACGATATCATAGTAATCGTGAGCCAAGTTGGCTAAAATATATAGGGTAGGGTGGTGAGTGGTGGTTGAGGGAGATTGGTTATGAGGATCTCGAATGACGTGGTGCGTATGGGGGAAATTTTTAAAGTCGGGTTCGTATTTGATATGGCATATCGTGATAATGATACAGACGAAGAAACAAGAAGCACAAAAGAGGATAGAGGATTGCGATAAAACGGGCTCGTATGACCAGGGGGAAGGGTAGAAGAATGCATACGCACGTACCCTATGTGGGGTGGGAGGATGGCGTCGACTGTATTGAAGATGTATCGGATGAGGTCCTAGGATTCCTCGTAGCTTGTGAGTTTCCAGAGGTACTTGACCATGGCTATGTCGTGGTCCTTTTGAATGAACCCACTACCAATTGCTCCGTCTGGTCGCTTGACCGATTTGGTATTCAAAGTGAGCGGGTACTTAACCTCTCCATCCTTTCCACTCCAATCGTAGTCGATTAAATAGAAAGCCCCAGCAAGGTCTGGACTGTTCTTATCCACTAGGATGTTGGTGTTACGAACATCCCCATGTACGAGGCCAGCGTCGTGTAATTTGTTCAAACCGGCTTTGAAGCGATCCTCGAATGCGTTACGGGAAGCTGCATATTGTTGAGAGGTCCGAAAGTCTTTGTGCTCTTCGATGTAGTGGAAGAGATTGATATAGTTGTCGCCAAAATCTTCCATTATGACCGCATATAGGCCACCTGGAAGTCGTTCAACACCTATCAGTTTCGGTGCGAGTCCTTCGCGTGCAAGCAATTCGTGGGCGTCCTGACAATATCGAGTGACAAATTTGATACAAACCGGATCCGCGTCTTTATCCTGCATACTGTCGTCCTGAATTCGAATATTGCCAAAGAACACGTTGTGGTGCTTCATACGATCCTGGTAAGCGAACTTGACCACCTGGTCTGAATCGCCCTTTTTCACGGTGATTGAAGTCTTGTAGGGGCATGCTGGATATGGCGAAAGATCGTCAGGGGGCCTAGCGTAGAACGTTTGGAGGGAATGAAGAGCTTTTCGAAAAGCCCCAAGGTGGCGTACGAGCATGTTCTCTAAGTTGAGATCGGTCGTATGATAGTGACATGGGATTGCGGGGGATAGCATCTGCACTACCGGACGCTCACTCCATGCAGCACCAGCAAACGCGATATATGGGCCTGGAAGATATGAGATGTAATCGACGTGATTCGAATTGATAACTCACCAAAGACGAGAACAAGTATGCACGGTAAAGCGGAATGTGTAACTTCTAGGGCTTTCCGCTGTGTTGCTTCGAGGTAATAAAGACTGGCTTGGAATAGAGGCTCAGCTCCCGTTGACCCAATATCATTGTTGATTTCACCGATCGCAGAAGTACCTCCAGGAGATGTGACGGTAAGACCTGCCCCGTACCTTGAATTTGTTAATTCTATCTCGTTCGTGTGTATGTTGTGCTTATCCAATAGTTCCTTGAGGGCGGTCTGTCGAGTTAGCTCGTCCCGGTGGATCTTCCCCATTTCGGTTACAAAGTCGCGTGCCAGTGCCGCATCCCCAACCGTCGGCTCGTGCTTCTGGCAATCATCGAGAAATTCTCCAAAGATTGGGTGGAGTAGGCTCAGCGGCGTCAATGACTCGCAACCGGGAGGTCGGCCACACGGTATACGGGTAGCTGAGGGCTGTTGGTTCTCCTCAAAAGTCAAAGGCTCTCCTCCAGTAGAGGAAGCTGCTTTAGTTCGAGCTCGGCAGAAGGTAGCCCTTTGCTTGCCTAGATCGGTGAGAGTTGCAAGTGGGTATCTGAAAGCAGAAGGCGCAAAGTGGGAGCCTAGATAAAATGGTAAGTAGAATTTTGACAACTGCTGGTGTGTGGTCTACTTGTGTTCGAAAGACGCACAGCGATATGGATACCATGGGGATCTGGCCAAGTCGCGAAAAGGCTTGACAATTGCTGTGTCTGTTTCAGTGGAGGACCGGAGGTGGGGGGATACTCGGCTTCAAGGGAAGACATCGGGTATGCAACCCTCCAGAGGTTTATTTCGGGAGATAAAACATTGCGACGATAGGGTTCCGGGATCTTAGGGAAAATGGCGTGTTGCAGAGTGGCAATGACCTCGGTTATAGAAATTTTGATGGTGATAATCTTGTTGTAGTCGAAAACGAAGCATTTCAGATCGAACTCAGGTGGAACTAGATAGAGGTCAGAGGCCATATGAAAGAGGTGGTTGTGGTCCGTACCAATAAGAACATGAACACGATCGTCCTTGATGTTCGTGAAGATCTTACTCAAGACTTTCAAATGAAGCAAAGATTGGGGTTTACAGAAATCCGTGTCCTTCAACTCTTCTTCAGCGTTGTGCGCGTCGAGGGAAACAGGCAGAATTTTGGTGCTAACAGACTCGAGCCGAGGTACCTTTTCCCAAATGCGCGCTTGGAGGTCGGAAACGCGCTTCTGGCTGCCAATTTCGATAGGAAATTGCATCAGTGTATCAACGACCAAGCAATTGAGCGAGAGCATTGTGGTCATGGTAAGGTAGTGTAAGTGCTATCCGTTACTACGTCACGCCCTTATGTGTGGGAAGTCACGCTTCACGCCTCGAAGCTTGAG